>CAUYTI010116001.1:0-58171 GCA_963575145.1 Galago senegalensis
GCACGGCTGAGATAGGAAACACCAGGACCAAGTGCACGGCTGAGATAGGAAACACCAGGACCAAGTGCACGGCTGAGATAGGAAACACCAGGACCAAGTGCACGGCTGAGATAGGAAACACCAGGACCAAGTGCACGGCTGAGATGCTCAGGAAACACCAGGACCAAGTGCACGGCTGAGATAGGAAACACCAGGACCAAGTGCATGGCTGAGATGCTCAGGAAACACCAGGACCAAGTGCACGGCTGAGATTGGAAACACCAGGACCAAGTGCACGGCTGAGATGCTCAGGAAACACCAGGACCGAAGGAGCCACTCAATATGTGTCCTCGGGAAGAACGGAGCAGAAACAGTGCCCAGCGGAGACATGTGCCTTGCAGAGCGCCCCTCATCACCCCCGGGGATATGTGCCTAGGAGGGCACCCTCATCACCCCCAGGGATACATGCCTAGGAGGGCACCCCTCGTCACCCCCGGGTGTCTTTCCTGCTGATAGTGGGGTCCATCAGGGGGCTCGCAGGTGACTGGGAAGCACAGGCCCTGCCTGAGAAGGAGCCCCAGCACTGTGGCCCTCACAGTCACCTCCCCGCTCTCCATTCAAGTACTCAGCACACAATGACCACCCAAGTACTCAGCACACAATGACCACCCAAGTACTCAGCACACGATGACCACCCAAGTACTCAGCACACGATGACCGCCCTACCCCACAGAGGCTTGGCTGGCAGTGCATCATCTCTGGATACACGGAGATGAAGCCAGCTCCACAGGTCCATCCTCACGGGCTGGACCTCCCAGACACTCCGGAAGGGCAGGGGCACGTCCTACACGCAAGGCTTTCTTTGCTCTGCAATGCATTAAGCTGAGTAAAAATAAAACACTGGCTGTTCAGTGGAACAGGCTATTCCCAATGAAACATGGCTAATTAATTACAAGAACTAACACCGCTGTTAGAAACTGGAGAGACTGAATTTCACTATGCTAATAATTGCAGGGTGGTGTTGCCTGAGGTTTTAAAGCTGCTCCAGGTAAGAAATTAGAGAGGAAAGTGGCCTCCATTCCTCTGGGGCCGGACAGTCACTTTTAACAGGTGGCTATACCTACAAATATGAAGGGGGCACATGTGACCAGCACAACACACACACAAAAAACCCATTCCACAGGGCGAGAGGGGTATTGATTTTTGGTAGATTTTAGCCACTTACTAAAAGAGACGGGTGGAAAATCAAAACAAAAAATATTTCTGCCCCCAACTGAGCCCCAGGTACATCCTCAGTGCCATTCTACAGGTAAACGGCTAGACAATAAAATTACCTTGTTTCAAAGGGTGTCAATCCAATGACTGAGTGTTTTAAAACCTTGCCGAGTTTATCCTTTTATAGGTGACTTCATATTATGAATTTTAAGCTTAGAAAAGTCTTACGATGAGTGACTATCTGTGAATTCATGTTAGTGTTCCAGAAATCACCAGAAACTAAAATATTACAGCTGAATTCAAGACACCAGGAAATAAGGATTAAGCTAAAAATTCGCAAAGAAAAAATCAATACAGGATAATGGTATGAGAATTTATAAACTAAAGAGCAACAAGAAAAACAATCCCTTACTCCTTAACAAATGGGCGGCTTGGTCCCTGGCGACCTCGTCACGGGGAAAACGGGCAAAACAGGAGGCAAAAATTCTTAAGGAATTCAAGAATTTTATTAACAAAGAACAGACAGAAAATTTCAAGTCTCCTCCCTAAATTTCCATTTTAACAATCTTAATTTGTATCTGCATTTTATTGCAAATTATCTCAAATATTCTTTTTTTTTTTTTTTTTTTTGCAGTTTTTGGCCAGGGCTGGGCTTGAACCTGCCACCTCTGGCACATGGGGCTGGTGCCTTACTCCTTGAGCCACAGGCACCACCCTCAAGTATTCCTTTTAATGTGGACAGAAGAATAATTATAAGTAAACATTTGAAAAGCTGACACATAGGCCAAGTTATCCCTAAACCAGAATAAATTCCCAGATGGACACATCCGTAGAGTGCCTTGTCCACACACAGCCCACAGTGTGACCCCAAGGGGAGGGATCCTCAGAGCTGGCCCCCTCAAAGGGCATAAAACAGGGGCAAGAGCAAGACGCCAGTGCTGGGCTGCCCATGAAGGCCCTGTGCGTCCTGCGGACCGGCAGAGTGGCCTGTGTCCTCCTCTCCCCACTAGGACTGTCCCATGGACCGGCAGCGTGACCTGCATCCTCCTCTCCCCACTAGGACCGTCCCATGGACTGGCAGCGCAGCCTGCGTCCTCCTCTCCCCACTAGGACCGTCCTGGCTACACACTCGCAGCTAGCTAACTTCCTGGCATGGCCCATGATCTGCCCAGGGCTGTCTTTCCTTCCTGGAATATGGTTCAGACTTCACCTAGACACAGTCTTTACCCAGAGTCCAGCCTCAGCAGGACCCATTCTTTCAACTGATATGCCCAAATGTCTTCACTGTGACAGGCCAGGAGGCTGACACAGGGGCCCTCACCTCCATGGAGCCGAGAGCCTGATGTTCATGCCAATCTCTTCCAAAACGGACTCTGAATAAAAGGCACAAGGTCTTAGAAGAATATCTAACACCTGCAGCCAGGAGTCCAGACTAACAAAGACAGGGCACCCGCCCTAGCAGCAAGTTTGTGAGTGAGACATGGGCCTTTCCACAAGCCTCTGAGACTCTGGGTCACCTCCAGCTGCACCTGCGGTAAACCTCTGCCTGATAGCAGAACCTAGAAAGTTCCTACGCTGGGGTGGGCAGGGGGAGCTAGAGGGGTGGGAGCAATTACTTGGTTGGGTTCTTGCAGCAGGATGTTAAATGTGCACACACAACTGGTTTCTTTCTTTCTTTTTTTAGAGATAGAGTCTTATTTTGTCGTCCTCGGTAGAGTGCTGTGGAGTCACAGCTCATAGCAACTTCCAGCTCCTGGGCTTAGGTGATTCTGCTACCTCAGCCTCCCGAGTAGCTGGGACTACAGGCACCTGCCACAATGCCCGGCTATTTATTTTTTTCCTTGCAGTTTGAACCCGCCACCCTCAGTATATGGGGCCGGCACCCTACTCACTGAGCCACAGGCGCCACCCTCTTTCTTTCTTTCTTTCTTTTTTTTTGAGACAGAGTCTCACTCTGTTGCCCTGGGTCACAGCTCACAGCAACCTCCAACTCCTAGGCTCATGTAATCCTCTTGCCTCAGCCTCCTCAGTAGCTGGGACTACAGGCGCCCACCACAAGTCCCCGCTATTTTTTCTATTTTTAGTAGAGACAGGGTCTCGCTCTTGCCGAGACTGGTCTTAAAATCCCAGCACACCTCGGCTTCCCAGAGTGCTGGAATCAGGGGTGTGAGCCACTGTGCCCGGCCCACAATTGGTTTCTTAAACTCATTGCAGAAGCTGGTTGAGTGATGGATCCTAAACTAACACAAAACACACACAGGAACTCACGTTTTTCTCACTTAACTATGGGAAAATCCCAGCTAAATATTGTTCTTTTCATGTTTGTGGCTCCTAGCCAATCTCTTGACATAATGTGAATGTAGATCCCCTTTTGGCAGGATTACTAACCTGATGTTGCTTTTACCTTAATTCATAGTCATTTCGTGTCTCATTTTCCAGCCTAGAACAGTTATTCATCTACTCATCCCTGTAACATTTGCAGTGTAAGAAACTTCCCCGGGAGTGGGGCATACTGGGGGTGAGAAGTCAACACAGGCACACTCCACCCACATGGCACAAGCGAAACCCTCTCTCCTACCAGTGGCGTCTCGATGCTTCAGACCCTGAGCGGCTAAACACGTGAGCCCAGAGAAGCCAGGAGGAGACACACCTAAGGTCCCACTGTCTCAGTGATCCTGCGGCATTTGGGAGGGTCAGAGGAAAGGTGAATTTGACAACATCAGCCCAGAGGTGGACGGAGGGTGGGCGGCACACAGACCCCCTCCTCTGGTGCCCTCCCTACTTGGGAGTGAGTCCCTCTAAATCACATGAGCCGTGGGAGCCCAGCCAGGGGTTTCAAATCCATCCATACCTGGGAATCTTGAGTTACTCGTGTTACGTTGGTATGGGAAGAAAAAAAAGAGGCTGCTGTTCATTTCAGATGCCACCTTTTGCCCAGCCAGACCAGTCACACAGAATCCTAAGATAGAGTTTCTACTCATGATCTCACCACTGCACCTCGCTGGGCTCCCACGGCCCCTGTGATTTGGAGGGAATCACTCCCAAGTCAGGAGGGCACCAGAGGAGGGGTCCATGTGCTGCCCACCCTTGGGGGCACAGAAAAGCACATGGTCTCCATCTGATAGCCGAATCTTGGTCATCAGTGCTGTCCCTGGCAGTCAGACCCAGAAAACACAGCTGGCAGCAAACTGTGACCCTGCCTCCGTGTCACCATGGCCAACGGGCCTCACAGAGGAGGTCTGTGCCTTTCTGAAGAGTTTTATGAGTTCCGGATACCCAGATTAAACGGCCAGGCTTTGTCATGCACCCACCATTCCCTGGAGCTATGTCACAGGGACACACGGACCCAGAGGAGCGGCCTGTCCTGAGTGTTGGGCCGACATTGGGCTGTCTGGGTCCTGCTCCCTACAGCTATTCGAACATCTCTGTCTCACTTTAAAGATTCTCTGAGCTGAAAATGGCCATAAAAATGCAATAACCAGATGGGCCTGCAAGCCCTGCTGCCAATCACTCCAATTACTCAGCCTCCTATTAATAGCCGTGGTGATTAATCAACAAAGGTGTTTATCATCTGAGAAGAAGGTGTGTCGCACTGCGAGAATGTCATTCACCAATCTTCTCACTTGCCAGTTTTCAAGGCTGCTAAAAATTGTGATCTCAAACACCTTCCCCAATCCCAGTTTATCTTAAAAAAAAAAAACAACAAGAACGAAAACAGAACAAACAGCCCCTACAAAGATGAAATGGGGAGGGTGGCTATGAAACCAAGTCCTCTTTCCCAGACAGTTCAAACAAAGATAATGTCCTTTTTTTTTTTTTGCTACTTCACAACTCCCAGATTTGGTCAATATTAGGCCATAAAACTGTTTTCTTTGTCACTGGAGTCATTTTGGGGGGCAATTTTTGGCCAGGGTGGGGTCTGAATCCGCCACCTCTAGCGTATGGGACTGGTGCCCTACTCCTTTGAGCCACAGGTGCTGCCCTTCACTGGAATCATTTATTTCTCCCCAGGGTTTAGATAGCCGAGGCACAAGTTCAGTACGAGTAGTAACAGTGATGACATTCAGTGAGGGCACGTGGTGTGCCGTGTCCTGTGCCGGGCACGTCCACTTCCGTGAGATCACAGCCAACAGCAGCTCCTTCACCCCACACCATTTCTTCAAAACAGTGGGGAATTCACAGAAGAGCCCAGCAACAATAGTCCATCACTGAGATGCATTTCTGTTTTTCTTACAGAGTGGGGAAGTGGTGCTAAGTGTGGAGGCCAGGCTAGCGGCTGTCCTCCAGGTGAAGGAGGGAGGGGGAAAGGTTGATCCCAAGCAGCCTCTCTCGCCAGGACAAGGCTGCTGCTACCGGCCATACCCACTTGATGGGAACAGACTTTCATAACATTAGCAAAATTACAGTTATGAAGTAGCAACGAAAATAATTTTATGGTTGGGGGTCACCACAACACGAGGAACTGTATTAAAGGATTGTGGCATTAGGAGGCACTAGGAAGGTTGAGAACCACTGGTCTAAACCATCTCCTGGGTGTCTGTCTGCTGCGCATGGTGACCTTGGGACCAGAGTGAGTCTCAGTCCACATCACCCGTCGGTCCTCCCAATTCTGACTTTCTTTCCCGGTAGCTCTCTGTCCCTTCGCCCGGACCCCTGGTTCGGGCGACTTGTATCATACAGGGTATTATTTCTAGTCTCACATTCAATTTAAAGTTTCAATGATAGGCTTACACCTACCTGGGTTTTAAAATTATGTCGAAGAGGCTTTTTGGGAATTGTACTTGGTTAATTAACTCCTCCTCTTAAACTCAGGAATAGCCTTAAAGGGAACGTGGATGCAATGCAATGCCATTCAGCATCGGCAAGCAAGTTCCCCTTAAAGGTGGGGCTGATTCAGAGGACTTTGCAAACACCTGGAATTATTTGCTCTTTCTGGGACATCATGTCGTTGCCTGATCTAGCACCTGGGAGGCTCTTGTCACACGCCCCATCAGATAGTGAATCCTTCTAGACATCGAATCCAGGAAACTGAGCTGGAGGGCATAACAGAGCGTCCACGTCACAGGTCGGGACAAAAAGGAGCAGGTGGACACACAGGCTGTGGTTTCCCTTGTGACCCTCCATGAAGCCCACAGCCTCTCTCTTTTGGTGTGACCCTCGCTGTTATGTGGACCCAAGAATTCTACCTCTTCTAGAGATTCCAATGCTTAGAAACAATTATGTCTAATCTCTTCAAGTCCTTAACAAGACCAGTGCTGTTTATTCCACTGTGAAATACTTCAAACATGCAGGAATCTTCAAGGAACGATCCCCCCATCACACACACACCTACATTCAGCAAAGGAGAGCTTCACTGCTTTGCTTTGGGTCTCTGGGGAGCGTCACTCATCACAGCAGAAGATCCGCTCCCCCTCCATGGGGGTCTGTGTGTCTCCTCTGTTCAAATTTCCTGCCTTCATTCCAAATGAACTTGTACACAGAATATAGCATTTGGGAATCACATCAACGGTAGCATTTTGTCAATACCATTCTGCAGTTTTTTATACACCATCATGATTTATCCATGGGAATATGAATATCTGTGTGATAGTCTAAGTTATCACATACTTGCAGTGTTTGAATACAACACACAATGCGTGTATTTATTCTCCTATTGATGGACATTTGGGTTTTCTTTAGTTTTTTGCTGTGCTGAACAACACTGCAATAAATTCTCCATGGACTCTCCTTGGAGACAAGTTCAAGAGCGTCTCTAGGTGTCTGCCCCACAAACAGCAGACTCACCTCAGGACTTCCAGGCACATAAAGGGGAGGGTGGAGTTCGCTCTAAGATTCTGTTTTCCAATGTTATCTTGGCCCCAAGGCCAGCTCAACATTCAAATAATAAATACTTTCTGGGGAATAATTAGTGTAATTAAGAAGTATCTTTTAAATTTCAATTAAATCCTTATGTTGGGCAAGGGCTTGATATTATTAAAAATAAACAGAAATGGTCCGTCAGGGAGCAACTTAGTCTAGATTCAAGGTCAGGCAAGATGCATGGAAAAATGACAGTTACATCTGGGTCAGAGGACCAGCAAAGTGGGCAGGGCGCCAACATTACGGCAGGAGAAATGGCAAGAGACAAATCCCCAGGCCCAGTCTTTGGTTCCTCCTCTTCAGGAGAACACTCCTTCGGGGTGAAGAACGCAGCTTCCCTCCCTCTCCCTCCAGCCTTGCTCACATCTGTCTTGCAGCTACTCCATCACTGCCAAGAACATTCTCCTTGGAGGTTTTTAGGTGCAGGAGAAACCTTTTTGCTGGCATAAAACCCCCTAATTTTCTTGTCTTCAATCTTTTCCCAATCCTCCTTAAGGTATCTTGATAACTTGTGCTTTTTAAAGAGTTCTGGAGCTAAGTCTATAGAAAATAAGTTGAACAGCTGTTCTGGGTAATGTCTAATATCCCTTTGGCTGGTCAAACCAAAAAGACAAACCGAGCCTGTGATTTTCTTGAGGATAGCTAGAGGTGATTCCGGCGATTCAAATCCCTCCTTGCTCCCAGCTTTCTCTGCAAGTAAAACCTTGCAAAGGACCCCACTGAAGAACAGGAGTCCTTGGATATCTGCCCAGTTAATAAGAAAACTGTAAGTGCTATTGTGCGATATCCAAACTAATTAACCCCCTGCAGTTGGAGAAAACTAAAAACCCCAGGGCAGAAACTCACACATCTCAAAATTACCACAGGAAAAAGGAAACGCCGCTCTGTCTTCATGGCAAGTCACGGGCAGGGACGCAGGCTCAGAAAGTGGCAAACACACACATGGTGGAGAAAAAATCATAAAGAAAAAGAAGTCTTATAGATTATGAAGGTCACAGACAGGAATGTCAAACCTCCCAAACAGGGAGGTCATATCAGTGTGGTGGGAATGTCAGGTGGATTCAGACGGACGCCTGCCAGGTTCAGGAGTGCAACCACTGTGGACACCTCAGCGTTGGGCCCAGGAAGCAACTACTGCTGTCACCTTCATTGCTGTCATCACCAGCATCACCATAATCATCTTTGTCAATTACCATCGCCCTCTTCAGCATCCCTTTCATCCTCATCATCCTCATCCTCATTGCTGTCATCATTATCATTAGCAGCAGCAGCAGCGTTGTTACCATTGTCATATAAATCCTTCCTATAATAATGATCATCAGTATCAGCATCTTCATTTTATCATTATCATCATCACTTCCATCATCATTGACATCATTGAAACCATTATTACCATCTTCATCACCATTATTATCACCAAGATTATTAGCAGAGACATCTCCCTCGTCAGCACCATCATCTCCATCATGTCCATCATCATCATCATCTCCATCATGTCCATCATCATCATCATCTCCATCATCAGCACCATCATCTCCATCATGTCCATCATCATCATCATCTCCATCATCAGCACCATCATCACCATCATGTCCATCATCATCTCCACCATCTCCATCATGTCCATCATCATCTCCATCATCAGTATCATCATCTCCATCATCATCATCTCCATCATCAGCATCATCATCTCCATCATCAGTATCACCATCTCCATCATCATCATCATCATCTACATCAACATCATCTCCATCATCAGCACCATCATCTCCATCATCATCATCATCTCCTTCGTCAACATCATCATCTCCATCATCAGCACATCATCTCAATCGTCACCATCATCATCTCCTTCATCAGCACCATCATCTCCATCATCACCTCCATCATCAGTATCATCATCTTCGTCACCACCATCATCTCCATCATTACCACCATCATCTCCGTCATCACCATCATCATCTCCATCATCAGCATCATCAGTATCATCATCTCCATCATCACTATCATCAGTATCATCATCTCCATCATCAGTATCATCATCTTCATCATCTCCATCATCTCCATCATCAGCATCATCATCTCCATCATCTCCATCATCATCATCATCTCCATCATCTCCATCATCAGTATCATCATCTCCATCGTCACCATCATCATCTCCATCATCAGCATCATCACCATCATCATTGGTATCATCATCTTCAACATCAGCATCATCTCCATCATCAGTATCATCATCTCCATCATCAGTATTGTCTTCATCAGCATCATCAGCATCATCATCACTTTCATCTCCATCATCATCAGCATCATCATCTCCATCATCTCCATCATCACCATCATCTCCATTATCAGCATCATCACCATCATCATTGGTATCATCATCTTCAACATCAGTATCATCTACATCATCAGTACCATCATCTCCATCATCAGTATCATCATCTCCATCATCACCATCATCATCTCCATCATCTCCATCATCATCTCCATCATCATCTCCATCATCAGTACCATCATCTCCATCATCACCATCATCAACATCATCTCCATCATCAGTATCATCATCTCCATCATCACCATCATCAGTACCATCATCTCCATCATCAACATCATCTCCATCATCATCTCCATCATCTCATCATCACCATCATCATCTCCATCATCTCCATCATCTCCATCTTCAGTATCATCATCTTCATATTGTTGTCATCATCATCTCAATTATCAGCATCATCCTGATCCTCACAGTTTCCTTCATTACCGTCATCATCATCATTGCCATCACTACCTGACAATGCACTCTGACAGCCACACCTAAGAATAACTCATTAAGTTCTCTAAGATGCCTAGACCATCCCATTCTATAGCAAAGCATCAGTGACTCAGTAATTGTCTAGGGACACCCCTGGAAAGAACAGCTAAGGCAGGACTCCAGCACAGACCCTCTGTCTCAAGCCCTTGTTGTGAGCCTCATAGGAAAAGGGAGCTTAGACACAGAGAAGGGACGTGTCAGGCCCGGATCACACACCTGTTCCTGATAGCCAGACTGAGGCCAAAATCCATCTGCTACCCACCCAGACTGCCTGTCCACCCACCCAGAGCACTTGTCCTCACCTCTGCTACCACTATTCTCCCCCATATGAGGCTGGGATGTGTCATTTTAATGGAAGAGAGGCAGGAAGAGTGACATCTTACCCATTCCCCATAAGGTCCACTGGAAAGCAGGACAAACAGGCACCAGGACCTCAGGGACACCTACCTTCATTGGTTCTTAATGACTCGGGCAATCTACCTTCTGAAATGAGATTCTACAGCTTAGTGACCTCTCTCACTTTTTGATCAAAAAGAAGCTTGTCCTTTTTAGCACCAATGTCTGGCCATGGGAGGCCCTGGCCTCCTTCCATCAAATACGAGTGAGACCTACTGTGAGCACAGGCTTGGCACAGATGAGGGAAGACTGAAAGAAGGCCTTCCAGGTAGGGGACATAAAGAAACCTGGAGAAAGGACAGGCTTTGTCCTGGGTAACAGGTGCCCCAGGAAAACTGGCCACTGAGGGGAGGGCTTGGTGGCAGGGGTGCTGGAGGGGGCCGTCGGGGAAACACTCGGATTGGACAGTAGTACTGACGGTGGAGGAGGAAGAGGAGGAAAGGCCCAGCCTGTGTGCTGGGTGTAGGGCCCTGTCCTACATTGTCACTCATCTAATCACCGAAGTGACCTGTGAAGAGGAGCTGCCATCACCCCCATCTCATAGATGAGAAAAACAAAACTTAGCAAGCTAAAGTGACCTACCCAGGGTCTCACAGCCACAGGGGATCTATTTGGGTCTTGCAGGATTTAGACAGGTGGGTGGAGAGAAGGAACTCCAAATGGAGGGGGTCGAGATGGGTCGCTGGTGAGAATGGCCCTCTGTAACCAGAGCTGTGGCCTCTTCCTCGACAGTATTGAAACCTGGCTGGATATTGAGGAAACAGCCTCATGTGGCAGGGCTCCCAGGCAGCCTAGAGTGCAATCCTGAACCTCCCTAATGCAAGGGCAATAAACTTCGCACCATAACGGGTCCCCCTGAAATCCTGCTTGGACCCCTGTGCGGAGGCACCACAACCCCTGACAGAGGGAAAGTAGCTCTGCGGCCACGTGGGCTGGCAGGGTCCTGGCTGGCCAGTCACTCTGGGCTGCCCTGCATAAAGTCCCTTCCTGGGCTGCACCATCAGGCTCGTCTCCTCCTGCAACCAGCCCAGAGCTCTGTACCAGGTCCCGCTCAACGCAATTATCTGGCAGCCGGTGCAGTGAAATAGCACCTGCCCGGGTCTCATTAAACTGGACCTCACGAGCCTCACAGCTACATCCCTGCGATGTCTAAATTGAGGTTTTGGTAACTTGGATTTTGCCGAACGTTCAAGGAAAGGATCTGTGGCTCCCCCACCCAGGGGTGTGTGTCTGTGCCTGTGTGATTCCAAGCGGTTGCTATACCTCCTTTTGTTTCTTTTCTTTATTAGAGTTGTTAAAATGCCTCTAAAAATAATTCCCTGCTCTCAAAAGGCCAAAGAAGGCAGCACCACCCCAGGTAGGTTTCTTTAGCACTGAGGAGCAACACCTTTTGCAAATAAATAAGTGTCTGGCTCAGTCCAAAAATAAAGACTCCCCCGGGCTGCGGGGAGGGAAGGCAGCTTTGTCTTAGTGTGAGGCAGGACCGGTCACAGCCTTCTCCTGAAATAGCCAGGGCGGTCTCAAAACCCAGGGTGAGGCCACAGGAAGGGCTGGACAGTAGTTATCCTAGGGGAGGGAGGGCTTCTTACTGAGAGACGCAAAGCAGGACAGCAGAGAGAAAATAAAAATGCCCTCAGCCCAGGGCAGGCCGGGGAAGCCAATCAGCAGTCTCTAGACAGAACGGGAAAGAAGTTGCTGGCCTAAAGGTCTGCTGAGGGCAGGAGGGGTGCAGAGGGGGTCCCAGAGCAGAATGGGAAGGCCTCAGGGCTCTAACGAGAGGGCAACTTGGATCTTCCACATGGGCCATCTCAGGTCACACTGAATCCCTGCATTTGTCCACAGCACAGGGGCAGCACTGTGGTGGCTGGGGACACCCAGAGGGCTAGCACTGTGGCAGGTGCCCAGCTCTTTAAAGAAACAGCCTGCTTCAGCTGGCTGTGTACCCCCAACCACGGAGACCTCAACCTCCAGCAGGAAGACACCTCTGCTCAGGGTCTGCCCAGAGATTTACTCCTTCCCAGCTCCACTCTGCTCACCCCAATGCCTGGCCTCTAGGACGACTGTGCCCCCAGGCAGCCTGGGGGTGCTACTGAAAAGGACACGCTCCTCTTCAGGAGGGGCGCTGTGGTCATGAGTGTGTGTGTTTTTACGCAGGCACAGGCTCGTGACCATTAATGAAACCTCTCAGAGCCCACCTGTGCCTGGCCTGGTCAGGGTACTGGGGACCTGGTGAAAAAGCAGCGCAGACCAGGCTTGCTACCCTGGAACAGGCTGTTTGCACGCTCCACAAATGCTCCTTGACCACCAGCTCCGAGCTCTGCCTTGCTCACTGTTGAAGATCATAGCTGGGTCCACAGTCTAGAGGAAAAGGACCAGAGGAGGCAGATGAAGAAGGCACAAGACAATTTTAGGCAGGGATGAGGGCTGTGAAACCAACACAGGTGGCCCAGGGACTAACACCTGGTGTCTCACTCAGGGCAGGAGTCTGGGGAGGGGCTGGTTCTGGGCAGGTGAATGGGCAAGGGGTGGGTCTGGGCAGGGGTCTGAGCAGGGGCTGGCTGGACCTGGGCAGGTGACTGGGTAGGTATGTGGAGAAGAACTAGGTCTGGGCAGGTATCTGAGTCTGAGCTGTGATGGTCTGGGCAGGACCTGGGTCTGGGCAGGTGTCTGAGTAGGGGGGGTCTAGATAGGGAGTGGGTGTGGGCAGATGTCTGGGCAGGGCCTGGGTCTGGGCAGGTGTCTGAGTAGAGGTGGGTCAGGGCAGGTGTCTGAGTGGGGGGGGTCTGGATAGGGAGTGGGTGTGGGCAGATGTCTGGGCAGGACCTGGGTCTGGGCAGGGAGTGGGTCTGGGTAGGTATATTGGCAGGACCTGGGTCTGGGCAGGTGGTCTGGGAAGAAGGTGGCTCTAAGTCACATGGTTGGGGTAGGACATGGGTCCAGGCTGAGACATGAATGACAAGGAGCAGCCATGGGCAGGTCCAGGAAAAGCTCCTGGGTGCAGGAAGTACAGACACTCAGTTCTTATGGGGCCAGTGGACAAGTGTGAGGGGCAGAAAGAGGTGGCTGGTGACCCCAGGAGGAGGCCCGAGGGGCCCAGGGCAGCTTCTAGGTGGTACTAAGGAGCCTGGACATGGTGGCTGAGAAACACGTGGGGAGCAGGGCCGTGACTTGGTGTGACACATGCCTCTCCAAACACCCTGTGACCGCGGTGGACAAAGGACCTATTTGGGGACTGGAGGGCAGTAAGGGCAGGCTGCTGGGAGTGGCTGGCCAGCCCGGTGAGCAGAGGCCTCCATGGCAGCCCAGACAGGTGATTCCTAAGGCATAACCCTCCCACAGGTACTGTGGGGTCTTCTGACAACATCCACGAAGCACCCACACTCTTACCAAATTCTACCTGGGGACTCAGGCTGCGGCTGTGCTCTGGGGTGTGCTGGGGACCACGCAGAGGGCTGTGTGTGACAGGAGACTGGACACAACTGGAACCTGCCCATGGGAACTGTTTCAGCCCTGCACAGAGCATTGCCAGAGCAGGGGGCCAGGCAGCTCTGCAGAATGAGACAGAATCCTCTGAACTTGGATTCTACCTTCTGTGAAGTTACCTTCAATAACTAGTCTCATGTCAAAAAAGCAAAACTGCAGGACGATCATGTGTTATGTATGACCCTATCTGTGGGGCGGGGGCGCCTGCTGGTGCAGGCTCGTGCCCGTGCACCCCTGTGCACATGTGGGCTCCTGGCACTGGGGCGCTGCAGCGCAGCCTTGGGGTCTGGCAGGGGTGTGCCAGGCAGGAGCTGGAGGTGCAGGCCTGCTGGTTATTCTTCTTGAGGGGAACTGCCAACTACAACTTGGATTTTGTTCAAAGCACAGGCTGCTCTGATGACAATCAGTTAGAAGTGACAATCCAGGGTCTGCAGAGTGTGAGTGACTAGTTTCCGGAGGACAGCAGTGCTCAGCCTTCTGATGTCTTAGGAAGAAGTATCAACCAAAGGAGAGTGAGCGTGAGTACAAAGCAGGAGAGAGAGGGGGAGGGAGATGGAGGGAGAAAGGGGGAGAGAGGGGGAGAGGGAGAGAGAGGGAGGGAGGGGGAGGGAGAGAGGGAGGGAGAAGGAGACAGAGGGAAGGGAGAGGGAGAGAGGGAGAGGGAGAGAGAGGGAGAGAGGGGCAAAGAAGAAGAGAGAGGGAAGGGAGAGGGAGAGAGGGAGAGGGAGAGAGAGGGAGAGAGAGGGAGAGAGAAGGAGAGAGAGGGAGAGGGAGAGAGAGGGAGAGAGGGGCAAAGAAGAAGAGAGAGGGAAGGGAGAGGGAGAGAGGGAGAGGGAGAGAGAAGGAGAGAGAGGGAGAGAGAAGGAGAGAGAAGGAGAGAGAGGGAGAGGGAGAGAGAGGGAGAGAGGGGCAAAGAAGGAGACAGAGGGAAGGGAGAGGGAGAGAGGGAGAGGGAGAGAGAGGGAGAGGGAGAGAGAAGGAGAGAGAGGGAGCGAGAAGGAGAGAGAGGGAGAGGGAGACATGGGGAGGGAGAGAGGGAGGTGGGGGGAGGGATGGGGAGGGAGGAGTTGGAGGGAGAAAAAGAGGGGGATAGAGGGGGGAAGGAGGGAGGGAGAGGGAGAGAGGGCACTGGCTTGTCATTAACTACAGAAGCCCGGGTCAGAGCAGCCCCTCACAGCCACCAACACACATCCCAGATCTGCGGGGACAGGTGTGAGGGTCTGTGTGGCTACTCCGCACGCTCCCGTCTATCACGAGCACTTTGCTACAGCTCATGGGAACAGAATGAGTCAGCACCGTCCCACCTCAGTTAAAAGCTATTACTGGAGAGACAAAAAATGCCCAGCGCTGGCCAGGTTGCAGAGCACAGCTGGTGGGAGTGCCAACTAGTACAGCCACAACAGAGAGCAGCACGGAGGTTCCCCAAACCTACAAATAGCACTGCCATATGGCCCAGTGATCCACTACTGGGAATTTATCCAAAGTATATGGAAGTGACATCTGCACCCCACGCTCATCTATTCACAACAGCGAGACACAGGACCGACCGGGGTGCGGATTAAGGGAACGCGGTGTACACACACCATGGATGCCATTCAGCCACCAGCAGAATGAAATGCTGTCACGGGCAGCGGCAAGGAAGGAGCTGGTGGGGAGGACGTGAGGTTAGCGACACGAGGCAGGGACAGAAGGTTAAACACCATGAGTTCTCACTCCCACGGGGAAGCTGAAGGGAAAGGTGATGTCTTGGAGGGAAAGCAGGGATTGTAACACCCTAGAGGTGGGAAGGACGGGCAGGGGAGACCAGGCAAAGGACACAGAATGACAGCTGCCTGGGAGGAGGGAGGAACGTCCCGGCCTCGGCCACTGGAGCAGGGCTGTCCCACAACAACAGGTCAGAGTCTCAAATGGTCCGAAGGAGGGTGTTGAATGTTCCAACACAAAAAGACAATGTTTGAGATGCAGGTAATCTCTGCGTTATGAACGAGGTAGGTTCTATAGGTTTGTTCGTAAGTTGAACTTGTGCATACTCAGAGCATTCCCCTCTTCCCTGTAACAGCCCCTGTTCATGAAAGTCCTGTCAGCCAAGTGTTTGTAACTCAGGGACTTACTATAAGCTCCATTCAAAAGTGCGAGTTGTACATAAGTCTGCTGTTTGTAACTTGAGGACTGCCAGTAACAAATATGCTGACTGCCCTCATCTGATCACCCTATTACGTGTATCGAAAACTCACTATGAACCCCAAGAATGTGTACAATTTTTATTTTCAATTTAAGCAATTAAATTTTTTTTGGAATAACGTAGGAAATACATTTGTGTTTTTTATTATAAAGTACAAACAGTTCAACTTAATGAGTTTTCAACTTGAGGATGGTGTGAAAAGGGACACACAGTCGGCATAAGCCTTACTTTGAGCACCCAGACAACTGGGCCGTTTTTCACTTTCAGTTATTATATCCTATAAATTAATGAGCTATCCAACACATTGTTAGGAATGAGGCTTTGCACTGGGTGATTCTGCCCAGCTGCACACTAAGGTCTGAGCACGTGTGAGGTAGCCCAGGGTGTGACGTCTGGTGCAGTAAACGCATTTTCAACTTAGGATATATTTCTAACCTGTGATGGGTTTATTAGGAGGTGGTTCTATTGGAAGGTGAGGACCATCTGTACAGAGGGAATTTTGGTTGTCATTTATAGCTACTCGGAAAGTTCATCCTCGGGCAAAGTTCTTGAGTTGGCAATTTTTATTAAAAAGTAATTCAAGTCTACCACACATCACTCAGGGTAAATTAAAACCTATGCCCCTATCCCCTAACTCACTCTCCAGGGAATCTGTGTAACATGTCAAAAATATCCGTCTGAAAATGCTTTACAAATATGTACATGTGTAAACACGGAGACAATCCAACGTGGAGTCCGCTATTTACCACGAACGGGATCTGTATTCTCCTGTGAATTTGTTTTTTGCACATTAGATTAGTTATTGATCAAATTTCCACAGCCCTTGGTAGGATCGCCCCCCACCCTTTATGAGGGCTGCCTGGTCTTCCGCCCTGTGGATGGATGCTCTGTAGTTAGAACAGCTCTCAACCGACAGGGATTTGGGCAGCTTCCAGCTTCCCGTTATAAACAGTGCGTTGTGAACCCCCGTGCACACCTGTGCACACATCTGCAGAGTAACTCCTAGAAGAGTATTCTGAGTGTGTCTGCCTGACATCCTGGTGGACACTGTGCAGTCTGCACCCCTGCCACCCCGTCTGCCCGAGGGCCAGCTCCCCACACTCCCAGCCCCGAGTATTAACTTGGTCACCCTCACTGCTATGACTGGGAAAACAGGAGGTCAGAGTTTTATTTTGCATGTAAGTGAAAGTGCGTAGCTTTAGAAATGTCTTCCAGTCACCTGAAATCCTTTTTCCATTAATTGCTGGTTTACCTAATTTAGCCATTGTCTTCAGCAACAGCCACCCCCATTGGCCAACTGGGCTGTTTTAAAAGGCTATTTATTAAGGAAAACTGTCAAATAGATTTAAATGTTTTTCCCTAGGTTTCTGTTTATTTCTGTAAAATTTAAATGGTGTGTTTTTATAGTCAGGAATTTTAATTTTTTATAGGTAAATGCATTTGCCTTTGCTTTTATGGCTTCTGGGGACGTACATTTTTCAGATAAAAGAGGAATCCTCAATGCCGTCCTCTGCCTCCAGCAGGCCACTCAGGCGATGCCCAGGGGACCCAGGGCTGCCCCTTCCCTCTCCTCAGCGGCCGAACTTGGGGAGACGAGGACCAGACTGTGTGGAGGAATCTCACCCAGTGGAGGAGAACCTTACAACTTCCAGCCAGTTAGAAAGCCCCTGATAAATTACAAACAGGAAGCAATCCAGAAACGGTCAGTTCATACTTCTGGCTCCGTCCAGACCTTCCAGATACACAGGGGTTACTGAGGCAGGAGTCACAGGCAGTAACGAGTCTTGTTGACCCCGTGCCTTTTCTCCACCTAAAAGCAAATCAGTTTTTCCTCCCAGGAAATGAAAAACAACCCATTTTTGCTACCAGCGGACATGAGCTGATGCAGCAAGTTTCTGTCGTGTGGGATGTTACCACCTACACAGCAGGCCACAACCCCCTCCCGCAGCAACACAGGTCCACAGCCAACGACCCTGCCGTCTTCCTCAACGCCTGTGTGCCTTCCTGGCCAGACAGGAATTTAATTCCACATGGTATAACTGTGATGCTAGTTTGATTTTCTTACACTGAATGTTTTTAAAACGGCATCTACTTTATATATCGTGATATATTCAGGGCCATTCCTCTACCATTTTTGATTAGCTAAAATTACAAATCTTCCTCCAGTCTGGCTAGTTGAGTCCTGTCTGTAGATTTCCGGAGGATTCTGAAGCCACACAACATATTGTCGAGATTATCACGCGTTTCGTGAGGATAACACTTTTTTCCCAAGCAAGTTTCCTCTTATGCATGCTATTTTTTATCAGGGAATCAACAGAGTTCAAAACATGTCACTCAATCATGTGTTCATTCGATATATATTCATGGAAACCTAGCCGGAGCTAAACTTTGGGCTAAGCCCTTGCTAAAACAAATCAGTGAGGCGGAGAAGTCTGTGGAAAGTAGCATATTAATTACCTGCCTGAGAAAAGATTCCAGGGGAAAAGCTCGGGGAGCTACCTCTCTCTGTTCCTTTGCCCGACTTGTCACCTGCGAGTTAGCGTCTTAAAACAGGAGAGGAAAAGTATAGTTACAAGCCGTCCTGCTCATTCTGCCACCGCTGTGTCAGACCGGGGCCACTTCCGCCATCACAGAGAGCAGGAAGCAGGACCAGGACGCTGTACAGAGCAGGCCACCTGTTAGGGTGACATCTGCAGTGACAAGCACAATTGCTGTCTGGGTTTTTGTGTCATTGCTGCAACTTTCTATAGACGGAATCGCCCTTGTTTTTTGCTGCTGTTGTTTTTCAACAAACTTATAACACACCTTCCAGCGAGAGCAGCATTATCAACCCCTCCTTTGGGGACCTCTGTGTTGCGGTCCCAAGTCACGCCACCCTGGACGGGGCTCCTGCTCTCTGCTTTTACCCCAAGACTCAAATGCTACCTGATAAAAAATGCCATTTCCTGCCTGAAACCCTCTCTCCCCACAGCACCCACCACCCTGTTCTGACATCTCTTGAAAAAGATGCACACTCTTTATTTCTCTGTTTGCCTTTTGTCAGGAAAATGAGAAATTTCAAGGCCCAAGTATCTACAGGTAAGGAGATGCTAACAGAATTTAGACGGCGGTTTCACACCACACAGGGAAGGGATACCTTTGGATTCGCCTCACGGCTAGTCAAACAAAATTCAGGGACACAGACTTCCTCTGAATCTCCTCAAGAGGTTTTCTACATGACTGAGTTTAAAAGCTGAGACATTTTAATTTTTTTTCAGTGACCACTTATTTATGGCCCATAGCAGAGAGCAAAGGATGATATTACAGAAGCTGTTAAAACTACTGTCCACTCTCTCCAGATGGTCAGCTATGCTGGGCACAGTGAGAAGGATTTCACATGGACAATCTCACCGGGCATCCACGAAGACCCTGAGAAGAGGGGCTGCTGGCAGCTTTGGAAGCTGAGGCCGGGCCGGTTACATGACCTGCCCTGTCTCAGAAAGAACCATAGGTGGGAGCCAGGACCAACGCCAGGCAAGGCTGCAGGTACCGCCAGCAAGATGGTCTAAGAAACTGTTCTTGCATCTCCCTATTTGATGGCTTCCAGCAAGTTCTATATCCCTAAGCTTGCACCACTCTAGCAGCTGGAACCTCCTCTGGCCTGTAAATGGGGACACCTGTGGACTAGCACATAGCACCTGGGTGCCCAGGCTGGTGACCCTGACGATGACCCAGGGTAATTCATCCTGGGTGCTGGGAACTCCCCACTACCCCCTTTTCATATTCAGTGTGGATCAGTGGACTGTGGTGATAGGGTCCCCCCTAGTTCATGTCCTCTTGGATAGTCAGAATATGCCCTTTTGGGGTACAGTGAAGTTCAGGTGAGTTCACACTAGATGAAGGTGGGTCTAACCCCAAGACTGCTGCCCTCACACAAGGGAAGTCTGGACAGAGAGGAGACCCAGGCCCCGGGAGCTGCCACACACAATGACCCAGGCAGAGACTAGAGCACCCGAGCCACTGGCCGAGGACCAACAGTAACCAGAAACCGGAAGAGGCCAGGAAGGACCCAGAGCCTCCAGAGGAAGCTGGGTCCTGTCCATACCTTGATCCCAGGCTTCTGGTCTCCAGAACTGAGAGAGGAAAGAGGGTCTGTTGTTTAAGCCACTCATTTGGGGGAAATTTGTTAGGACAACCCCAGATACCAACACAGTCAGTCTCACCTTAACACTCGCACTCTCCAGGCAAGGGACTTCCCCAACTTGCCTGCACAGAGAATGCCCTGCAGCTGCCCTTACTGTCCCAGGAGCCTCCCTAAATGTGCCTCCCAGGGCCAGGGTGGAATTTCACACCAGAGGCCAGCCCTGAATTTGGATGCCTGGAATCCTAGGCTTCCAGGGCTCCAGCACACAGGGGCTTCCACAAACAAAGGAGAAATAATTGCTACTTGATCTCTGGCAGACTGGAAGCCACAGGCCAGCTCCCCTCAGGCCACCAGAGCTGACATCTCCTCTTAACCTCAGAAAATCACCCTATAATCTCTTTTCCTCCTCTCTGGTTTAGGATGGTAGAATTTTGAGTTCATTCTTTCTCCAACAGGGAGGCCTTATAATTAGACAAACACCTTTCCAGAGTATTCAGGCTCAGCCTGGAACTAGTCATGGAACCTTTGCCTCTCCATGCCTCAGTTTCCCCATCTGTAAAGTGGGGATAAGAATGCAGCTGCTGATTACATTATTTTGCATTTGTTATGCTAACACACAGTACTGCATCTCATAACCACACGCACTGCGATGTGGTGACAGGTTACACTGTTATCCCTATCACAGGAGCACAGACACAGCTGAGCCTTCACCTGCTCGACAGGTGCACCTGTTCAGTCACCCAGTCATCTGTTGATTGCAGCTTCATAAGATGTATCTGGAGGGCAGTGTCTCCCCAAGCCTGTCCTGGGAAGAGGCTTCAGGGAGGTACCTCTCCCAGGAAACGGCGGAATAGGTGGACTGAACATGGGGTGAAGCTCCCGGCCCTCTGAAGTGCTCTCTGCAGGTGCTGGACAGCGCCTGAGCTTCGGAGGGACAGGAGATCACCTCATGTCTTCCACTCATACTTGGCCTTAGGAAGATTCCCATAGTCTCTCTCACACAATTTGCATTGTATTAAAGAGAAACTTAAAATCTTTAGTATTCCAAGGCCCACATTTTGGAAGGCATCAAAAAAACTTTTTCTTTTTAATTTAAAAAGCAAAGATAATCCAGGCTCCTTTTGTTAAAGGTGACCTGCCTTCAGAATTAGCTGCACCCACCTCGTCTCTGGCCTGTGTGCTCCTAAGGTGAAGCCACACTTCCCCAGATCGATGGAAAGACCACATTCATTTCCCAGGAAATTAACTGGTCTAATTTGCAGAGTTAAATAAACACCAGAGCTCTCTGACCCCAGTCAATGGCTAATGAGATCCACAGAGCCCCCCATCTCTCTCTCTCTCTCTCTCATCTTCTCTGTAGAGAGAATTGAGGCTGACCAAAGGCAGGACTGGGTGGGGTTGACCTAGCCCATGGGGACCCAAGTGCCAGGGAACCCTGAAGGATGACCGGAGGGGTTTACATGGTTGGAGCAGCCTGAATCAGCAAGAAACCAGGGGTAGAAAGATGAGTCCCTGTGGCCAAGGCAGCAAGGCCAAGTGGGATCAACCCCATGCTGTCCCATGCTGTCCCATGCTGTCTCCACCTGCCAACATGGCCCCTTCCCAGCTCTTTGCTCTCCCCTCCTACCACAGGACCCTGGCACGGGCTGCTCCCGTGCAGCCCCTTCCCTCAGTCACAGCAAATGTAAATACCTCCAGACACCACCAAGTGTCCCCTGGGGACATAAGTGTCCCAGCTGAGAGCCTTCGGCTCAGGGAAGGCATCCCATTGAGGCAGTTGAGCCCCATGCAGGGTGTCCAGACTCCACCTCACCTAGGGACTGGCCTAGAGCCCTCTTGCCTACTGGGCCATAACCTCCCAAGGACAAAAGCCCCCAGGCTACTCCCTGCACTAAGCACAGAGTCTGGTCCAAGATGGGCACTGGAAGATGCCGGTTGAATGAATAAATGAATGATCGTGATAAAACCAGAAAGAAGTAAGGTGAGGGAGAAGACAGGCATCAGCACCAGGAGCTTTAGGAAGAGGCTCCTCTGGGGACCTTCAGGAAACCTGGGACAGACCCAGTGACATCCGCAACCCAGAAGTCCCTGACAAGTGGAAACAGTGACCAGGGCGGCATTGCCAGCACTCGGGCACTCCTAGAAATGTCTTGTGGAAGGTACTGAGTGTGAGCCCTGGTGTGTGATCCGGCTTTGTTACCCGTGGGCGCTGCGCTGTGGAATGGCATCTTTAGAACTTCTCATCCTGCATGAGTGAAACTTTATATCCCTTGAACAGCAACTTCCCACCTGCTCACTCCCCAGCCCCAGGCAACCCCTACCATACAGTCCAGCAATTCCCCTTCTGGGTGTTTACCTTGAAATCAGGCTCTCAAAGAGACCCTGAAACCCCCACGCCCACCCCCAACAGCCACCACACAGAGACGGCTTCCGTTCCGTTGGTGATGAGTGAATTAGGCGATCCCAAGTGAGACTTGTGATTCTCTCATTAATAACTGCTCTGGCCAAACATTAACCTGGGGATCACCATTAATCTCCAAGTGTCCTCTTGACCCTATCCAGATGTCCACATGGGACGGCAGCAGCCCCGAGGGCAAGGAGAGGCCTCTTTTTAGCTCCCCAGCCCAGAGTCTGTGGGTGGTGGGTACTGAGGGGAGGCAGGGAGGCTGTTGGTTGAATGAATGAATGAATGAAACGTCACCTGGAGGAAAGTACATGTTACATCTTCAGTTCAATCAATGAATGAACAAGGGTCACTCCTCTCTGTCAAGTTCCTGGTGGCGTTGATCACTTGAGGCCCGACATACCTCTTGACCTCACAGAGCTTAGAATTTTCTAGCCAGTGGCTGTGCCCTGAGCATGTGTCCCAGTTAAGGCTGCCGGCTCCAAATTCCTCCTGGGCGTGAACCCGCCTGCCGCGTCTCGGTGCTCTATTATGGAGGGTGCACAGATGACAGCCACCCAGCAGTCCCCAGATTAACAACTAACAACAAAGCCATCGGGTGGGTAAGGTTTTCTTAGGAGAGTCAGCATTAATCCTAAGAGATAAGCCAACTGGCAAGGGGTAAGGGGGGAAAATGTCAGCTCAAATAACATGCTTAGGTTTTTTATCATTCAAAGCAGTGGACTCAGCACGTGTGGCTGCGGCCTGTCACCTTCACTGCTGGTCAGTGAGGAGCTGTGACTCCCGGGCAGGTGTCTTCTGCTGGACAGGGAAGGTTGGGAGACTTCACTGCTGATAGACAGGGACACTTGGGATATTACCAGCTGAAACGAATGGCTGTCTAAACAGGGTATTTTAACTTCTACTAGGGCAGGAAGCTGCCTTTGTTCATCCTTCAGTCACGGAGCACAGGATGGGGTGGGCAGGTCCCACCTTAAAGTTTTAGATAAAACTTGTCCTGGCAGCCAAGACAGAGAGCAGGTCCCCGCACCCCTGCTGCTGCTGCCACGACATCAGTATCTCTGCGTCTCCAACCTCCGCCCGCTCAGGTTTGCTGGGAACACACAGAATCAGCATCTTCTTCCAGCAAAGTCCTCTCAACGCTTGTTTTGCAAGAAGTCTACAATTTTTCTATGTTTTCAATGCCGTGGGGCATCCCACTTTCCCCATTGTCTGATGTGTCCCTTCTGGGAGACCCAAGCAGACTCAGCCTTGCCTGGCTGGACATTCACAAGTGGACAGGGACAGGACCTTTCCTGGAGGCCGGTGGTGGGGGGTGAGGAGAAGGGGGCCACACCAGGATGGGTTCTCTCCCAGGGGCTGGTGGGCAGCACTGGGTCACTCTGGGTAGTCACACCTGGACTGGGGGTATAGGTGGGTGCAGGTCAGGGCACTAACCAACTCCCCTCAGTCAGAAGAGGCCCTGCCACACTCACGGAGCCCCAACACGCCTGCAGGGAGCCTTGTGTGGAGCAGCAGTGGAGGGGGCCTTGGTGGCCATGTGTGCTAGGGGGTCCTGGGCTGCAGCCCACCCCCATCAGCCACCAGTCAGTCTCCTTCACCAATTAACCAATCTACTTGATCAAACCTTCTACCTGTCGGGCTGTGACGTTTGTGGCCCACTAAATTAATTGCACTGAAAAACAACTACTTTTCCTTTAACAAGCACAGCGGTTCCTACTCTGAGGACAGGGCATATGGTGGACGAGAAGAGGGAGAGATAGAAACCCAGTAAGAGGGTGCTGATGGCTTTATTCCTCCTCCAAGCCAAGGGTTGATTCCATCTCCGAAGGAATAACACATTTGTTTTGCCACCTGAACCTGATTTCAGGGGACAAGTGGACTTTCTCAAACTTGTTAGAGCCTTTGAGTTTTCAGCTTGGGGAAGCACCACCTCCACCTGCAAGGCACAGTGCCCTTCCCACCTCCGATGCTGTAGAAAATTAGATTCTCCTTTTCCTAACTTCTCCCAATGGAATGGATTTTGAAAAATACAGACCTTTCAAAAGGCCTGTCTGAAAACACCCTTCCATTTGGGCAGAAAATGTCCATTTCTTGTTTTGTGGGCTTCCCGGAGACCTGCCCATCCTCACCCAAAGGAATTAGCCAGCACCCAGCACGGGGTGGGGAGCTGTTGGGACATGAGGATGAGACTGAGGGACTCCCCGGTCCTGCCTTCCCCCACAGCTCCTGCAGGAGGAGCACGCCTGCCAAGGCCCTATGGAAACCCATCCCTGGAATTCTCCCACCCACCTCGGGCAGAGAGTGAAGTGAGAGCAGGGCCAGGGCTGACCCTCCCTGCCCTGCATCCTCCTGCCTGGCCCTTTTACCTGCGAGTTGTCCTTCAACAACTCGAGATGGTCGCCCCGACCCCAAGTCCAGCTCACATCAAAACCAGGCTGATGAGAACCGAGCCTGTCTGAGCTCCTGCTCTTTGGAACCAGAGCCTGTCCCCAGAGCCAGCCTCCTCTCTGCTCTGAGCCCTGGATCCCCCACATGAGCCCCTTCTGGTGGCTTCTCCTCTTTGGGGCACCAGATTCCTGTCTAGCATCTTTCTGCCTCATGTCCAGATGGACAAAATCAGGAAAGTGTCACTAGCCCATCTGATCACAAGCTCCACCCTACACACACCATTGCTGGAGCCCTAGACATGGACGTGGCTGGGCCCCCCTCAGCCCCCAGGTACCCCCTGCCCAGGGAGGAGCCTGATGCAGGGCGCTCGACTGGGAGTGGAGACGTTCACGTTGTGGCCTGTCAGGGCCTCGTCATGTTTAAAACTAAGAGGTTAACATGTAAAATATATAAAACATGCAAACAAACCAACAGCAATCAAGCCAATAATTTGCTTAAAAATGGGCAAGGGACTTGAACAGACATTTCTCAAAACAGGACATACGAACGGCCAACAGGTTTATACAGAAATTCTCAATGTCACTAACCATCAGGAAAGTCAAAACAGTGTGTGTCATCTCACACCTGTTAGAATGGCTATTATTAAAACCACAGAATATAACAAGCTGGGGAGGGCCTGGAGCAAAGGGAGCCCCGTGCGCTGTGGGTGGGAATGTCGGCTGGTGCAGCCGCTGCTGAAGTCAGCATGGCGGGTCCTCAACAGAACTTCCGTGTGTTCCAATGATCTCACTTCTGGGGATTTATTCAAAGAAAATGAAATCAGGACCTCAAAGAGCTATCTGCACTCCCATGCTAATTACAGCAATATTCACAGCAGCCAAGATATGCAATCAATTTAAGCATCCGCAGATGGATGAACAGATAAATTGTCATGTGCGTGCATGCACACACACGCACAAATGCTCACACACACGTGCACATACACACTCACATGCACACACGCACACGCACGCACAAATGCTCACACACACGTGCACATACACACTCACACGCACACATGCACACACTCACACGCACACACGCACAAATGCTCACACACACGTGCACGCACACACTCATATGCACACACGCACACACACATGCACACACACGTGCACACATGCTCACAGACTCACATGCACACACACACATGCACACATGCTTACAGACTCACAAGCACACACACACATGCACACATGCTTACAGACTCACATGCACACACACTTTTATGCACACATGCTCACAGACTCACATTCACACACATGTGCACACACACACATGTACACACACACAGAGGAAGGATATCCCGCCATTGGCAACAACACAACTGGACCTGGAAGATATGGTGCCACATGAAACAGGCCCAGCATGAAAAGGAAAACATTTGTGATCTCACTTAAAAGTTCGAACTCATAGAAGCAGAGTGTAAACCAGCATCCATGGGAGCACACAGTTTCAGCTGCGAGATGTATGAGTCGGGCCCCGTGGGCAGCACCGGGCACAGTTAGCAATTCTGAAGCACAGACGTGAAGTCTGCCAGAGGAAAAGTCTTCACCGCTGCTGCCACACACAGAAGGTACCCAGGGGAAGTGATGGCTGCACTACCCAACTCCACAGGGAAGGTCACCTCAGGGTTGATACCTGTGTCAGATCACCACGCCCCACGTGGTGGGTACACACAATGTCCACCGCCAAAACACAGGCACTCTAGCCGCCCTGCCGGCGGACAGTGACCACTCAGCTCACACCAACTGTGACCGCACAGCCTGCAACTTCGTGTCAGACGGAAGTGACGCCTCTCTCCATGTGGCTCCAAAGCCTGCTCAGGGCAGCCCAGTGGTGCCAATGATAGAGGGAACCGAGCAGGTTTCCAGGTGGTGCTCACACCCAATCTTTGGGACCTGGGGCTGCCACCCTGCCGGAGGTCCCCAGCAGACGTCACGGCTCACTGGGAAGCACCACTACCCATCAGGGGCCAGCAGATCCCTCATCAGACACCTGAGCAAAGCAGCCAGAACATGAAAGTCACACTGGAGCAGAACATGCCTGAAATATGAATTTCCTCCCTGCTTAGCAGAATCGGTATGGGGAAGACCCTAGGGGCCTGCCCTGGAGTGGGGGCCAGGGCTCTCCCCAACCCGTCCTGGAGGCAGTGGGAGCGCCCCATTGAGTGGCCTGTGAGGCCCCGAAAGAGCTCAGTACTCTGCATGGGGGTCAAAGGATCAGGCAGCAAACACAGGGTGTAGGGGGTGAGGGGGGGGCCCCGGGGGCTGACCGCCTCATTTGCTCCAGGGGGCAGGACCCACCTTGAGCTCCCTCTGCAAGGCCTCATCATACGCGACAGGAAGTCAACTGCCATCAGCAGCACAGCCTCGGAGAGTCCACTGTGTGAGGGGGGCAGGGAGACAGGGACACAGCCCTGCTGTAGGGCCCTAGGACACAGGGCAGCTGAAGGGGACATCTGCAGAGAGAAAGATGATGCTGGCCACATTCCACCTGTCAACTGGGCGAGGGTGGGTCCTGAAGTGTGGGCCGTACTCTAACGGTAAAGGAACCCCACGCAGGCTGGGGTGTGGGTGCCAGGTGCAGCAGCTGGTCCACATGGGGGGAAGTGCTGCATGGGGCCAGCTGGGGCTTAATCTGTCACCTGGGCTGATGGCCACTCACCTGGTCTCACACTGCCTGCTGGGGCCCAAGCTCACCAGGCAGAAGGATGATGTGCACGCCAACATGTACACACACATCCCACACGGTATGTCTACACCGTGCACGTGTACACACAAATACACAGACACACCTAACACATCACACACTCATATACGCATAGCATGCACACACCACACAGTACACGTCACACACACAAACCACATGCAACACAGACACAAACACATGCCCCTCACATATACACATACCACATACATGCACACATCACATAAACACACACACACGACTTTGTTTGTTAAGAGCAAAGTGGCAGGACAGTTTTCAGGTCATTCCTTGGTCTCTACTGAGACTTGACACATTTTTTCCGTGTCTGTAAACACCTGTATTTGCCGGTCTGTATGGAATGTTCCTATTTTATACTGTGGCTGTTTTCCTAATCTGCATTCTCACCAATCCACATTATCTCTTTATATTTGAAGGTGAGAAATTCTTCCTCAGGTTTGCAGCAATTATTTTTCCCAGTATATTTGCCTTTGAACATGAAAACCTTTTATTATTTTATGAACAGTAATTTATAAATCTCTCTTTAGTCAGATCCCCTTTCCCTTTCTGACTTCATCTCTTGCTTCTTTGCAGACACTTCTCTGCTCCTATGCAGAGTTCAGACAAGCCCTCCTCCCTGGGGTCGTGGTGCACACGCATGGGGGCACGTGTGTTCAATGTTTGACGCACGGGGAATTCACCCGACTGCTCATCTCACCCCAAACATCAGCCCTCATAGGGTCCTTTTGCAAGTTTAAGATGGAAACGGGAGGACAGACTGGTGTCCTGCCCCTGCTGTGGACTGGGGTGTCTTCCCACACTGGGCAGGGACACCCCTCCTGTCTTTATGTTGAAGCCCTGACCTCCAGCACTGCAGGATGTGACTGTGTTTAGAGATGGGGCCTTTAAAATGGGGAATAAGGAAAAGTGGGGCCCCTGCAGTGGACTCCAGTCCAAATGTCAGTGTCCTTATGAGATGAGGGACGTGAATACAGACACGCAGAGGGATGGCTGCGTGAAGACAGGAGAAGAGGCATCCGCAAGCCCAGGGGCGAGGCCTCAGGGGACGGTGACCCTGCAGCACCTGAGCTTGGACTTCCAGCCTCCAGGAGTGTGGATTCCTATGTCCAAGCCACCTGACCTGCAGCCCTTTGTTACAGCAGCCTAAGCTGACCAGAACACCTTTCCACCTGGCCTGCAGGGGATGACCCCCTCTCAGCTGTTCTAGCAAAGAGCCCGACTGGCCACCTGGCCAGAGAGGACAGCCAGCCTACATCCCTGGCCCCACACTGGTGCCGGGCTCCAGGCCCTCATTCCCACTGTCACGGCAGGGGCTTAGGGGGTGGCTGGGTGACCTAAGTCATCCAATGGGCATGAGCTTTGGGATTTCCAAAGGGCCACCCACTTCTTCCAAGACAAGATGGAGCTGTCCAGCAGACTGCTATCCTGCAGGTGAGTGGAGCAGAGAGCGTGGCCGACAGGCTACTTTTTCCTGGCCACGCCTGGCCAGCCCCTCCCTAGACTTCTGCTCAGAGGATCAGTTCTGTCTTCTCTTTAATGAATTTTTGAAAACTGGTTTGGAGTTGGCTGTGTTCAGTCCAAAGATTCCCGAGTCATGCCTTTGGCAGGTGAAGTTGTCTTAAATCTTCCCTGGACTTTGTCTTACTCATTGCTGGGGCCAGAGGCTGGCACTTGGCACGTGTTCAGGAACGGACGGACCAGGCAGTGTGCACAGTACTCTGTGTGCTGCTCACATCTTCTGCTAACTATCATAATTGAAGTTCTTGTGTTTCCTCCAGATAGTAGCAGGAAAGCTGCTGACCATCTGGGGGAAGATTCAAGAAGCTTTGTCTTTAGACGATTTCTCCTTCTTTGCCAAGTATTTTTCCCTTTTTTCTTCACTTCCAAATCCCTGCCTTGTTCATAATACCTCACTAACACAGCATAAAACACCTCAGATGAACGTCCAGAGGATAGGAGAGTAGGGGACCCTTCAGGGCAAGAAAAAGACAGCTGGGGGCACCGTGCTCATCACAGTGGGGCTCTGTGGGAGCCTCTGCCCTGTCTCCGTGCCACAATCTGCAGGTGACCTCCCCTTTTCCCTGTAGGGACAGCCCTGGCCCTGTCCCCACAGCACTCAGCCAGCTCACCTGCAGACCCAGCTCCAAATAGACCGTGGGAGCTTCTGGGCAGCTGCTAACCTCTGTGCCAGGCGATGCTGAGAAGGGCCCACGCTGGGCTGGACATTCTGTGGTTGCCATCTAGAAACACAATAATTTGTGAATGGGGGCCCCATATTTGCTTTCTCTGGGCCCTCATATTTGCAGCCAAGGAAGACAGAGGCCTCACTTGGAGGGCACGCCTGCTGGGCTCATCACTGACTGGGCAGGAGTCGCTTCCCCTGCTTCCCACGGTCTGGCCCCAATCCTAAGTAACTTCAGACGGAGGGGAATATTTAAAGAATGGCCACAGGTTTCTGGCAGTATAATCCAACCTCTGGACATCTTGGGGCTCAGCCACCTCCATCTGCAATCATCAAATTCACTTAGAACACGAGGTCCCACGGTCGGTGCCGGAACAGGCCCGTGTTAGCATAGGAAAACGCGTGCTGCATGGCAGGCTCTCCACACGCCTGGTCTGGACCACACCCAGCTGGGAGCCTGGCCTCTTCCCAGTTCCTCCCACCCCCTAGCACAGGTAATTATTCCCAGGAACAAAAGCAATGGCCATTTCAGCAGAAAAACCTCGGAGACTGCTGGCGTGTCTGACTTTTGTGAGAATTTGCAGGTGGACAAAGATTAATTGTCTGCACAGCTCTCCTGCACAGCGCAAGGGGTAGGAGGTGCCTCCGACTTCATCATTCCCCACCCCCCAGCCCCCACACACAGAGGATATCGGATCCCACTAATTTGATGAACATGAAACCGTGTCTACCGCCCACCTCTGTCACTTGCGGGAATTCTGTGACAGCTCCGGTCAAGTGTGTACTCACAAAGTGTTTAATATTAAAGGGCTCCCCTGCAGAACCCTTGCAAACTACACCACCCCTGGCAGGGTACGAATGTGTCAAAAAACTCTATATACACTCAACACCAAGAGGCTCATGTGGAACCAACTAAAAGAAACAAAAAAAAAATTGCATTTTCTCCCGGGCAATAAAGTTTAGCCCTGACACACTCCGTCCACAGTCTCAAACTTTCATTGTACTTCTAAGATTTTGCTAATTTCTTTTCTACAAGGAGAGCTGTGTTTCGAAAGGCCAACACTCACCTTGGGCACAGGCCAGTTCACTGCCAGGTCACCACATACGGCAGCAGCTATGGTGGTACCTCTGGTAACACCCAAATGTCCACAGGCAGTAACCAGAGGGATCCGGGTGAGTCAGATGCGTGCTCACACCAGGGGCTATTTGCTGGCATTGAGCAGCACGCTGGGACCCCACACAGTGCCAGTACTCGGCTGCACTTCATTTCCAATCTGCTTGGTCCACGGTGAGTTGGGCTTGGGGTGACCCTGACCACTCAGGACTCGTGTGGGTTTTTGGTACATGGTTACACCTAAGTGATAAGTTTCAAAGACGTCCTGGCGTCACAGCAGCATGGCAAATCAGCCACTCCTTGTAGAATAAATTGTATTTTTAGAGGAATCCAGAGTGCTTTGCCTATAATATTCTAGAGTAATTTGTAGAATCAAGATTTACAATCAACATCTACCAACCTTTAAAAAAGACTTGAAATCAACCGATGAAAATGAAACCCTAAGCCGGGAGGAAGAAGAAGACAGGAGTGTCTGAAGTTTCCAGACAGAGACGGGCAGGGTGTAAAACCACGGCCCGTGCCCACCTGGACGCTGGGCTGTGCCAGGTGCAGCAGGAGCAGGAGGGGTGGCCTTAGGAGAAGGCTGAGAAAGTTCCAAAGCCACTGCAGACAGTACGTTTATCGCCCCTACTGGGCCAATCTGCATCCGGATTTCCAAACTGGTAGCAGTCGATATGAGTCAGAATTTCAGTTCTCTTCAGCTCTGGACCCCCACACGTCTCCCAGCGAGACACATGCTGAATCCGTTGGGATGGGGTAGCCCCTTTCATTCATTTATTTTGTCACCTTCTTTCTAAGTGAAAATGACAGGCAGCAAATCCCGGTGGCTGGTTTTAATCGAGGTGGACACACACACAGTCACACAAGGTGGCTGGTGTAGTTTGCAAGCTAACCCAAACACTTGGGGTGCACAAGTGCCAGGCATGTGTGCAAACTCACGTGACCACTACTCTGGGGAGACGGAGGGCAGGACAGGCAGAAAGGATGGGGATTGCATTTATAATCTCTGGGGAGCTGGCCCAGGGGCAGGCAGGCATGTGGACCCCAGGCCCTCACAGCCCACCTGCACATGGTGTAGCCCCAGACCAGCAGTCTCAGCACCCGCGGGGGCCCCACCCAGGCCCCCAGGTCAGAATCTGGGTTTCACAGGAGCCCAGTGTGATGTGTGAATGCACGAAATGGGACAAGTTGGAAGTCAGCACGATTCCGGACGAGATGTAGCAGTTACTGGACTGCGGCAGCTCCCCAGGCCGGCTAGAGGGTGTCTCCCCAGCCCCCGACAAACAGAAGCAACAGGCGCAAAAGACAGGCTCACAGGGCTGTGGGTGTCTGCTCACGGCCGCCAGGGTCTGAGTTAGATGGTGCTGGAGATCATGTACCCACTCACACCACACACAGAAGACACACTCACACCACTCACACCACACACACAGAGCACACACTCACACAGCACACAGAGCACACACTCACACCACTCACATAGCACACAGAGCACACACTCACACCACTCAGACAGCACACAGAGCACACACTCACACCCCACACACAGCACACATAGCACATAGGACACACAGCACACACTCACACCACACACAGCACACACTCACACCACTCACACCACACACACAGACACACACTCAGCACACATAGCACACACAGCACAGAGGACACACACCACACACAGCCACACACGCACAGCCACACACAGCCACACACCCACAGTCACTCACATAGCACACACAGCACAAGATATACACGCACTCACATAGCACAGGACATATATACACACTCACAGCCACTCACCCAGCACAGGACACACACACACTCACAGCCACACGCATGGCACAAGACACACAGCACACAGGACAGGACACACACATACTCACACACTCACAGCCACACGCACAGCACACACAGCACGCAGGGCACAAGACACACAGAACACAGGACAGGACACACACACATTCTCACAGGCAGGAAAAGGCCTCCTGTCCTCCAGGAGCTCACACAGGAAGATGCCTGGGAAGTGAGAGACGGTAGGTACAAAATAATAAAATGATGACACGGTACTGGTCAGAAGGCAGAGAGGACGGGGGCCTTGGATGGTAGGCTCTCACAGCCCAGCCACACAGCAGCTGCCCAGAAGGACAGGGAGAAGGACTGTGCCTCCCCCCTCAGGGTGACTAGGGAGGGCAGAGGGAAGGCTCCCCTGGGCCACCCCACCCCAGGAATAGCACCTGGACCAGCACAGCGGCCACGGTGGTGAGGCCTCCCCTGTGCTGCCGTGTGGCACAATCTCCATCTCTGCATCCTTACGGCCCTGAATGCCACCCCCCACCCCATTCCACAGATAAGAACGTAGGCTCTGGAAGTGGGGCAGCCAGCTGTATGAGAAAAACACCAAGTTTCAAAACACACATTTATGAGCTTGCAGTCCTGGAGGCCACACCTCGAACCTGGGTCTCGCTGAGCTAAGCAAAGAACCCATGGGGCCACGTTCCTTCTTGGGGGGGCCCTTGTAGGCTCCAGGGGAGGCCCCACACCCTGGCAGGTGGCCCTTCCTCGTGTCTCGTCAGACTCAGCTTCCACGTCACCTCCTGGGACTGACCATGACCCCCCTAGCCTCCCTTCTAGAAGGGGCCAACCGGGGTCACACCATCTCAGTGGCCTTCACTGCAATCACAGCTGCAAAGTCCCTCTTGCCATATAAGGTGGACATGGCCACAGGAGCCGAGATCGGGTTGTTGTCCTGTGAGTCTCCAAAGCGCTGATCCTGGGACAGACCTGACGCTTTGGCTCTCACCGGGCAGGGCTGGGTCTGGGGAGGTACAGCAGTGCAGACTCCTGGGTCCTGCCCCACCGCCCCATCCCCTGTGAGGAGGAGGGTTCCTGTCAGCCAGTCAAGTTCAACATGCAGGACACACCCTCTGCCTTTCCTAGTCGCTGGTAATCTGACCTTGCATGGCAAGCTTGTTCATCACTTTTGCTGCTTTAGTGTTAGAAAGACCTGTTTGCAAAGTCTTCAAATGCAACATGAATTGGCCAAGAGCTAACCACCTATACCAAAGCGAAGGCCAGGGGTGGACTCACAAAAAGGGGGCAGGGCTGGCGGCTAAGGAGATGCCCAGAGGAGCTCCCTGGACCCCACACGGAAAACCACTTGGGGGACCTGGGGGCCGGGCCACGTGCCTGCAGCTCAGTGTCCAGAGATGAGGCTCCCAACCTGCCCCCCCAGGAAGACTCCGACTGTGGTGGGTCTCCTAACTTTGTCAATGGAATCTGACTAAAAAAATCAAAGTAACCTTCTTTCACCTTTGCATGACCCTTTAACTCCTCCCGTTTTAATTACGTATGTAAGTCTACCTGAAGACGTCTGGGCAACTCCCACCACTGTCATCAGCAAAGGAGTACAGCATAAAAGCATGTGTAATTTCCAAACCCCCGTTGTTAATGAAATCCTAAACATTCAGATTTTAATTGAACTAGATAAAGATTAAGAAGCTTAGCGGCAGCTGGCATTACGAATTAGTTCTCAGCAGCGGAGTTTTACGTCCGTGCTCCAAATCGTCGCTTTGTAATGGCCCTAAATTGTCCTTTATCTCGCTAATGCAGATATGATTCTCAGGGACCACTGGGCTTCCTGTCTCCCCACTGCCTGAAATATTTTGATGTGTAAAGTCTTAATAGTAATTTTAATAATATTGTGAATCTATACGTATCACGTATATTCAGTAATCCTCACACTAATTAGGGGAAAACTGAGGCCTTTGTGAGACCTATTTTTAGACTGGAGCTTCTGCGCCTGAGAAGCATCAATGGAAACAACTCAAAAAGCGGCAAAACTCTCCGGCGGCTGAGTGGCCACGGCCAGGGGTGTGTCCTGGACTCCGCAGAACGGGCCTGTCTGAGGGATGAGCAGAACGCAGGTGCCCCTCAAGTTCAACTTAACTTTGCTTCTAGGAGACACAGCTGCTGTTTTCCTGGGTAGGTCAGTGGGCCTGTTTCTAGGGCACTGCTGCCGGTGAAGGTGGGAGCCTGTGGTCCCTTTGATTTCTGCATGACAAAGTGACCCTAAGTGTCTTCTGGGCCCAGGGCCTCAGCCTCAGCCTTTCACGTTCTAGTGACCACAGCAGCCCCCTGTGTGGCTGAGCCTTGCGCCTCCTCTGTGGCGGGCTTCTGAGCCTCTGTGAGACCCTGCCGATCGCCCACCACTGGCTGCCTCTTCCCTGCTGACACCTTCTGTGGAGGTTAATGGAATTAGAAGCTGGGCTAAGTCACGTGTGCAGGTAGGAGGCCCTGCCGCCAGCTGTGCCACTAGGTCACCAACTGCTTTGCTGTGGCTTGAAATGCCATAAAATGAAGGACCCAGAAGGGGGTTTGCTCCCTAGAGGCCCTGCCAGAAGCCAGCACTTTACAACCAGGAGCAGATGCAAGCCTGCCTCTCAGATGGCCCACTTGTGTTGACATCCCACCCAGGGGACATCTTGGAAGGAGGCCAGGGATGGGGCGTGAGGACCACTGGACAGAGAGCACAGGGGCATGGGAGACAGGTCCAGAGGGGTGGGCCAAATAGGGCAGATGGGAAGGAGGGTGGCTCAAGGACCAGAGCCAAGGGGATGACCTGGGGAGGGCTGGGCATTTAAGGTCTGTGGCCAAGGCCAGGGCTGCTCTGCACAGGGGTAGCTGGCACTTCCCTCTGCACCCAGAGAGAGTCTCTAGGCAGAGCCCAGTTGCAACCCCTCCAGCTAAGACCTGAGTTCTCAGGAGCCCTGGGGCTGGGGGGCTTTCCACCTGTTCCCCCTCAGAATACTCCTCCCTTGGATTCCCATATGGCCGACCTCTCCTCGCATTCAGGGGTCCCTTATGGTTCCTCTTAACAGGCACCCCAGCCTCTAACCCATGCTCCCCAGGCACCTGACCCCTGTCCAACTCTGGTACATCAACCTCTGCCCCGGGGAGCCCTCCCACCGCACAACAACCTCTGCCCCAGGGAGCCCACCCACCCCTCTAATGGCCACCCCCCCTTCCCATTCCACTGCAGTCTTCACAGGAGCTGGGAGGGTCTGCTGACAGCAGCATATCCTCGGCCAGCACCTAGCACAGGTACACTGAAGATAAGCACTCACAGGCTTCCCTAAAAACCATTCAGTAAGACCCCTTGGTAAGACTCAGTCCTAAACCTGGCCGTCCTGAAACATCATTTCAGCTGCTCACACCAGTAGCTCTTGTAGCCTCAGTCACCTGCTGAGCCACCAGGGCTGGCTAGAAGCTGGCTGGCTTGGTTAGGGCTTATAGTTTACAGCCCCAGCACACCCATAGGTTGCTTTGCTGGCATCTGTCCTCATCATCATCTGTGTCTAGAAGCTCCTGAAGCTCCCGAGAGGCGGGGATGGACAGAAGGCTGGAGGAAGGGGAGGTCGGGCAGTCACTGGGTCAGGCTCCGGACACTCGCCCTGGCATTTCCAGAACAAATCAACTCCGCCAGCAGCGAAAACGCTCACCCACAGGGGGAGAAGGCACCTTTTTACAAAGTCACTTCTGGGAGTTACTAAGAAGTTAAGTTACCGAGAAACAGCTGAATCAACATTTTTCATCCAGCACATTCATCTTCCGGGCTTTTCAAAACTGTCATTTTCCTGAGTGTGTTAGTTCCCGGTGGCAACAAAGCACCACACACTGGGAGGCTTAAAACAAGAAACCGATTCTCCCACAAGTCTGGAGGCCAAAATCCCAGAAGGTGTCAGAGGCCAGGCTCCCTGTGAGACCTGCAGGGAGGACATCTCAGCCTCTCACACCCAGGGCAGTGGTGTGGCCAGCCCGGTGCTGGTCAGTCCAGCTTCGGCTTCAGCGCTCTGTGGGCCTGTCTGACCCCACCGGGCATCCTCTTTCTTCTTGTAAGAACACAGTCGTTGCACTCAGGGGCCTCCCTGATCCACGATGATGCCCTCCTAACTTCAGAGGACCCTTTCTCCATGGTGCTGGGGTCAGGACTCTCACACGCCATTTTGGGAGACATGCGTCACCCAGTTACCCCTGGTGATATTCTTACAAAAACGCTGGCACCTGGGCTACAGTGTGGCTATTTTCAGACACTGGCTCTGTTCTTTCCCAGCATTTTTAGTTCCTGAGTTGAGCAAACCATTTTGTTTATCACACACACAGACACCCAAGTGCAACTTGCTTCTGTTGTTCCCATAAAGAAAGGGGACTCTCACCAGCTGCTAATTGCAGAACCCTCTGCAGCTCGACTTGGAAAACATTTTCTTTAGTACGGTGTTCTTTTAACTTTATTTACATTTTTTTTTTTCTGGCAAGAGGAAAGGGTGATGATTATAGTGGAATTGGAGGCCCTGCGGCTTCCTGAAGTCTCTGTCTCAGTGGAAGGAAAGGCCTCACCCCCAGTAAGCACCAGGGCCCAGGGTGGCAGGGGACCCTCGGCAAGTGTTCCTGAGGACGGAACAGGATGTGGCCCATGAGAACCTTCCAAAAATAAAACCCAGCAGAGATGGAAGAGGGGATACCTAAGAGAAAGGGGGCTGGGGAAAGAGAGCAAAGAGGCACTTGTGAGTGTCTGAGGGGACTGTCCACTGTTGAGCTGTCCATCAGTGAGGCTCGCGCACTTCAATCCCTGCAATGTGCACACGCTTGTCTCAGATGACCTCCCTGACAGCTTGGCCAGCAGCCTGCACCAAACCAGGACTGAGTCACCATGCTGGAGACCACAGTCAGCAGCCACTGATCATGGGCCAGAGACCCTGTTCTGAGACGGATCATCTCTGATGCTAAATCACGTGCCTCCTTCAGTCCAAGCACCAGCAAAAGTGCTCCTGCCACCTTCAGGGTCACCAAGGCCACCTGCACAGAAGTCACCTCTGATGGCTAAAGCCTTCCAGGCATGCCCGGGTAGGCACCCTGACCCCAGGCCCCAGGTATCAGGTCAGCTCTGTGAGCTGAGGCACTTCTCAAGGTGAAGACATCTGCCCAGCCACAGATGAGCACCCCGAGGGTCATTCCAACCATGGGCCGCAGTGTGTTCATGCCAGACCCCGCAGATTCACGAAAGATCAGCCAAGGGTGCACACATTTATTAAAGGAGTACACTAAAAGGGTGGGGTCCTCAAGAAAGGAACCAACACTAATGTCTCTGTCACACACAAGACAGAGCATGAAAGGCCCAGAAACCAGCCTATGCCATGGGCCGGGCAGAGGTTTCCTCATCCAATTATCTAGTCCTTAAGGGTCCACTGTGCATCCAGCACTGTCTTTGGCCCTCAGAGCAGCAGCTAATGAAGCAGACAGATGCCCTCCCCTCAGAGATGGCCTCTTGGTGGGCACGTATGTGGTGGAAGCACGCAGGAGATGTCTGGTGCACGGAGCCTTCACTGCACATCAGCCCGTGCATGGAGCCTTCACTGCGTCACCTCACACCTCATGCAGGGTACTCGCCACAAGCTTCCCAGGTTTTCTACAGAGTTCCCTCGTCAGGAACCCAACACACCACGGGTAAAAACACGGCAGCTGCAGGGGAAGCTCAGCTCAGGTCCCCGGGTCCTGCTCACTTAATTCAGCACCAGCAGTCTCCCCAGGCCAGCTCATCTGCAGAGCAATGACCATTCCTGAGACACTCGACTATCCCTCCCCTCCACCTGCCTGCCAACCCATCAATCCTCTACCCAAGATCTGTCCTCCCCCCACCTGCCCACTCTCCACCCAGGATCCCTCCTTTCACCTGCCCACCTGCCCATTCCCCACCTTGGATCCTTCCCCCCACCTGCCCACCAGCCCATTCCCCACCCAGGATCCCTCTCCCTACCTGCCCACTCTCCATCTGCCCACCTGTCCATTCCCCACCCAAGATCCTTCCCTCCTCTCTGCCCACAAGTCCTCCCATGGCCGCCTCTCATCATTGGATACAGGACTCATCAGGGTAATCCCAACCTCAGACCAGTACCCTAATCACATCTGCAGAGATACTTTTTCCCAAATAAGGCCTTAGTCACCGATTTTGAGTGGTCATAACTTTGGGGGGCCACCATTCAACTCACTACAGGGTGTGAACCGGGCCAGTGGGACCCCACTACTGAAGCTGAGTGGGGGTGACAGGGAAGGAGATGCTCTCACAACACAGATATGGGCACAGGAGGGGCAGAGCTGAGCGTGTGGTGGGGGCCACGGACATACATGGCCCACGAGGGAGGATCCAGCTGGAAAGGACGTCAAAAAATCCAAATGAAAAACAAAAACCACCCAGAAAAATCCAAGCCCAGAGATGAGCAGATACGGTGCCTTGATAATCGCATTGGGATCCTGGATCCAGCTCTGCCTGAAGCTGGCCTCAGATGTCTAGACTTCCCAGATACATGGGCCACTTTTATTGTCTTGGGTTATTAATTCTCCTTTCTGGAATGACCCCTAAATCTCAGGGCCGGGCAGTTCCCTTCTGCCCCATGTCCCCAGCCATGATGGGCTGCTGGGTCTTCCCTCTCCAGGGGTGCAGGGATGTTGCAGGTGTGTCTCATCTTGTAACTCTGTTATCTTTCAGGAGAAGAGAGGAGAGATACCCGGAGGAGGCACAGTCTACCCCTTGCTACCAAATCCCCTCTCTGCCCTGCACTGTGAGGATCAGCGTGGGTGGTCAGCATGCCAAGCTCCCTCTGCCAGGCCGTCTGCTTCCTCGGAGCTGGGCTTCTGTGGCACTAAACCCATTGAGTCCTGCTGGATATGGAGATATTCTGGCATCACGTCCTGTTTCCCATGATGTCACCAAGCCAGCCTCAGGGTTCTGTTTAATTGCAGGCAGTAAAAGCTGCTGGTCTGTGGCCACACTCTCCAGAGACGGTCACCCTTCCCTGAGCACTGCCAGCTGATGGGATATTATGCCTCTCACTGCTGGAACACATGGAGGGGAGACTCAGCTGTGTGATGAGGAGGTCTCATCACACAGACCTGGCCAAGGTCCCAGCTTTATCGAACAGGTGGGACTCTGGGCTGGTCAGTCTGCCCACCAGTCTCAGTGTCCACAGCCACAGATTAAGGGGCCTCGTCTGTCGCTGACTGTGCCATGCAGATCAGCCATGGGCCCCTGGCTCAGCACCCCCCCCAAGTGGTGGTGCAGGTGGGGCTCCCCTTCCTCCCTGATCTGCTGTCCTCCAGGCCCCCGCTGGGAGCACCTGCAGGTTACACGTTAGGCCTTAGTGCAGTAACAACTTCCACTGTGTAAGGAAGCATGTGCTTCTCCAACCATGCTCCCGTGACTGCTGGAGAAGGATGAATTCAACTTAGAAAAACTGTTTTTTGTCTTTTCTAAAAGGGATCTCGGTCGGCCACTTTTCTTTACAGCCCCTGTTTGTTTTCCAGGGTGAGACTGTGATGTCACCTTGAACATGATCATCTTATTATTGCTGGGAATCAGTGGATGCCCTGGAACCTCCCCACACAGATAAAACCGGGACCACTTATGTTGTCACTGCTCAGCCCCGCTGGGCGGAGCGGCCTGCGGTGTCTGTGTGCTCAAGTTCCTGGGATGGACCTGGCCGCTCTGCCTTACAGAGCTGTGCCTCCCGTGCTGCTGTCCCCTCCTTGCAGCATGAGGGCCGCCTAGTCCTGTGGTTGCCACAGCTCTGGTCTGTCCACTGCCTCTGTGGGCAGTGGGGCCTGTGATTGTAACAGTTCAGCGCCCCCCCTCCCTGGGCTTAGGTGATTCTCTTGCCTCAACCTCCCGAGTAGCTGGGACTATAGGTGTCCTCCACAACGCCCAGCCATTTTTTGTTGCAGTTTGGCCCAGGGCTGCGTTCGAACCCACCACCCTCGGTATATGGGGCCGGCACCCTACTCACTGAGCCATAGGCTCCTCCCAGCAATGTAATGTTTTTTAAGCCCCACAACTGTCCTTCCAAATTCTTATGGCGATCATTTCCTCTCATTCTGTGAAACCCAAACTTCTGAAAAAATAAGGGCCTCAAATGGGCTTTCCCCACACTCAGAGGCAAAAAACCCCTGGCTTTAGCTTGCGGCACATGCCCAGGCACCCATCAGACCCTGCCTTGGCCTCCCAGGGAGCCCAGGTCTACACGGGGCATTCATCTCTCCAGGACGCACCCATGAGCCTCACCTGCAGGGCAAAGGTACAGACACAGGGACCCAAGTCACTCACGCACAGGAAGCCCCAGGCCTGGCAGCTGCCTGGGAGCCAGACCTGAGCCCACCCATGTGCCCGGGGAGGGTGTGGTGGTCAGGTGGGCACCCCCTGTGAGTGCTGTAGAAAACAGGGCTCAAAGACCTGTGGTGGCCCAAGAGTACCCTTAATTTTGTTTATTTTAAAAAGGAGCTCAGGTGGACTGGGCGGTGACTTCCTGCCAGGCACCCTGCATGTCACCAACACAGGAGCCCTCCTCCTACTTCTGACACTATGAGGACACAGCACATCTCATCCCAATTTGCAGAGGGGATGAGGGTCACAGAAGGATGTGGCTTTGTGGCTGAGGAACAGGGAAGCAAGGGGACCTGGAGTCCGTGCATGCTAACACTTCTGCGCACCCCACACAGTAAACATGTCACAAAGCCCCACGGAGAAGGTGGACCAGCTTGTCTGGAGTTAACTTTTCCATCCTTCCAACTGGTCTACCTAACATGAAACCTTGGGAAAATGTCAGTCACCCAGAGCAAAAACAACCACACATGTGCCTGTGCACACACACACGCACACACACACACACCCAGAGGACATCTGGGTGTTTGAAAAAGAAGTAATAGATGCAACTTTGAAATCTGCCCATAAACAAGAAGAAATGAACCCTTCAGCTTTCAGGCTTCTCCCCTGCAAGCTGGGCGGGCAAACACATCCTTTCTCATTGTTCTGTTTTGGGTTCAATCTTATGAACCAGACCAAGGTGCAGGGCTGTTAAGAAGCTTTGACACACGTTTGTTTTTGCAAAGTTGCTAAGCAGACGCGTTTGCCATGATTTCCGTCCCTGGGTAGAAGCCCATCTGCTGCTCTCCGCGTCTAAACTGTGACCTGCATGTACCCACCCCTGGCAGGCATTAAAAGAACATGACGGTCTTGTGCAGCAGAAGCTGCAGCTGCGGGACCTGGAAGCTTCTGTGGAGTCCTAAGTGCAGAACGCCTGGACACAGGAGACCGGTCCTGCTGTACCTACGGCACCCGGAGGCCAGGCCTGCAGCTCCACCTCCAGTCTGCACACGCTCTCTCTGAAGCGTGTCTGGCTGTGCATAGAGGTGCAACATCGGTCACCTGGAACACCAGCGTGTGCACACAGGGAGGAGGGAGGACAGGAACCCAGGCCCATGGGGGACCACCAGGCTCAGGTCCAGAGTGTCCCCTAAGCCACCACTGCCTCCCCTTCCCAGGGCCTGTGCGCCCTCTCGCTGTGTCCCCAGCCCCCAGCAGGTGAGCTGGGTAACATCACCAGGGCCGTGTGGGCTTTCTGGGGGTGGCGGAGCCAGGCCCTCTAATGAGGCAGAACATTGGCATTTGGATTCCACGTCTGTGGAGTAATCCGTTCATTTCCTTATCGGGGATGAACAGAGCAAAAAGGAAGTGAGAAATCAGCTCATTCTTTACTGTAGATTTGCAGTCGCAGATCATTAAATTGAGAACTGAATACACTATCCATCAATGGTTAATAATGTTTCATTTCCTTTATCTTTCATTATTATAGTCATCGTTACGGTGTCATCATTATTATCTGCCCAGCAGAAAATGCTCCATGCAGGCTCGGCGGGGCAGCGGGCCAGGCTTTTCTGCTGAGCTCTAGTTTCCTTTCCTTCCCCTCTGAGGCTGCTCCAGGCCTGGGGGCTGCAGCTGGCAGCCCAGCACCACAGCATGGACCCCTCTTCTTGGCTCTGGGCCACTCTGCACCTACATGGCCAGTGAAGGTGCCAAGCGGCTGTGGGCTCAAGGCCCAGCTCTGCCCTGAATAGCTATGTGACCTTGGCTACGCCATCTAAGCCCTCTGGTCTCAGAGTCATCATCTGTTAAATGGGCAAATAACTGGACATTTCATAGGTGGCTGGGAGAGATTAAGAACAATATATTCAGGGCAGTGGCTCTCACCCCAGGGCCATTTCCTCCAAATGCACAGAAAAATAGGAAAACCTAGCCTGGAGAGAGAGCAACAGTGGCAGGATAGAGCAGAGAACAGACAGAAGGGATGGTGTCCCCACAGAGCAGGGAGGGACAAGTCACAGCCAGCAGAGTTGCGAATAAAGCTTTATTGGCAGACAGCCCTGCCATTAATTCATGTACCACCTAGGGCTGCTTCTGAGTTATGGTGAAGAGGAGGGCAGGTCCCACTGTCTGGCCGACCATGTCTGAAATAATTACCTTCTAGCCCTTTATGAAAATTCTTGCCAACCCTGAGCCCCAGACCCCAGAAAGCCCCATCTCCTCTCAGAAAATCTGTGTTGGGCCTTTAGCTGGTTTAGATGGTTCTGCTTTTTTATTGATATGAACAAATGATCTCTGAATGACTCAACAGATTCCATTGGCTGCACGTGTCACCAGCACTGCTGTCCTGTCCTATGCTGGGCATGTTAAGTAGGTGCTGGGCACTTGTGGACAAACTCTAAGAACGTACTAGAACTACAATAAAAATCCTGCAAAGCCCCCCTGCGGCACTGGATGGTGACTCGACACTGAAGCTGGGCCCCTAGGTGGGAGACAGATGTCCTATCCCCGCCCCCAAGTGAGTTTCTATATTGTACTAGGCCATTCCAATCACCCTGGAAGAAAATGGGCAAAAACACATGTGCAATTCACAAAAGCAGACGGGGCAGCAGAACCGATCTTGTAAAAGCTCACCCTCTCTGCTAACTAAATGATGCCATCCCACACCTGTCCAACTCTGAGAATGTCCGTGTGACAGAACTCTGGGCCGGGGGGCAGTGGGACACAGGCACCACGGATGCTCTTGCAGGGAATATACGTTGACACTACCATTGTGAAACACTTTAGATGCCTGGATCCAGGGCCACACAACAAACAGAACCTCTGAAGCAGAAACTGACTCTGGCTTCTAACAACTCATCATGAAGAAAGAGGTGCTGTGAGAAGTGTTTACATGGACTCCATCCGGGCCTCATTCCTGGAGCAAGGGCTAGAAAAAGCCTTCCAGCCCCACATAGACATGTCACACACATGCACATGTATGTATGCCATATGCACGCACAGCACACCTTTATGTCACACTCCCACACACTTTCACATATGTGTGCATGCATACACACCACACTCACGCATACACACTCCTACAAATTACACTCTCATACACTTGCTCACATAATAGCACACATGTGGGGCATGAACACAGCACATGTGCACACAGGGGCACATGAACACATCATGTGTGCACACAGGTACATACAGCATGAACACATCACGTGTGCAGATGGGGACAGCATGAACACATCACGTGTGTACATGGTGGCAGCATGAACACATCACGTGTGCAGACATGGACAGCATGAACACATCACGTGTGTACATGGTGGCAGCATGAACACATCACGTGTGCAGACGGGGACAGCATGAACACATCACATGTGCAGACAGGGACAGCATGAACACATCACGTGTGTACATGGTGGCAGCATGAACACATCACGTGTGCACACAGGTACAGCATGAACACATCACATGTGCACATGGGGCAGCATGAACACATCACGTGTGTACATGGGGCAGCATGAACACATCACGTGTGTACATGGGGCAGCATGAACACATCACGTGTGCACACAAGTACAGCATGAACACATCACGTGTGCACATGGTGGCAGCATGAACACATCACGTGTGCAGACGGGGACAGCATGAACACATCACGTGTGTACATGGGGCAGCATGAACACATCACGTGTGTACATGGTGGCAGCATGAACACATCACGTGTGCACACGGGGCAGCATGAACACATCATGTGTGCACATGGTGGCAGCATGAACACATCACGTGTGCAGACGGGGATAGCATGAACACATCACGTGTGTACATGGGGCAGCATGAACACATCATGTGTGTACATGGGGCAGCATGAGCACATCACATGTGCAGACAGGGATAGTGTGAACACATCACGTGTGTACATGGGGCAGCATGAACACATCACATGAGCACACACATTACACACCACGCTATGCATCTGCTTGTGTGAGAGCACGTGTGCAGACACACACACATCCATATACACAAATCCATATACGCCAAATGACTGAAGGTGTTTTCTTCAGGGACGGGCAATGAGGCCACACTTCTTTATTTTCTTTGTATTTTTCTGTTTTTCAAGTCTTTGGCAATAATTTTAGAGGCACTTTAAAAATATAAAACATTCTATTAAAATAAAGGGATAGAGCAAAAGATAAATTTTATTTTTAAAAGCAACCATAGCATTTAAAATCAACTCTCCTCACATTTCCTCTTTAATTCTGCTCCTGACTGGGCCCACTGCAGTTGTCTGTCTCCCCTTCCGGTGGCTTCCTGTCAGTGGGAATTTTCAAAGAAACATTCAGACAGACTCAGAATGGTGGACAAGACTTGCTCATGCTGCAAAGCCAGAGTGTTTTCTCTTGTGTTCACCATGTCAGCAGGGCAATGCCAAATTGTGACTGCGGCCCCTTGTGATGAAAGCACAGGGATGGGTCTGTCCCCCTGGGGATCAGATGGCAACTAAGCCCTGTAGCTTCAGTGTCTGTGTCGTGGACACCCCAGCCCTCACCCACACACTGATGGCTTATATTGCTGTCCTGGCGGTGGTGACAGGTGCATGTGGCACTAGCCTAGCTTCTCTGCTGGGCTGTGCCTCACTACCTGGAGAGGTGGTGGGAGGGAGACCCCTGGCTACTAAGAATGCTCTCTGGGCTGATTTAAGAAAATGCCTGGTACTGGGGGACTTACAAACAACAGGAATGTATACACTTCTCACAGTCCTGGAGGCTGGACGCCCCAGATCAAGGCCCCAGCAGGTGCAGTGTCCAGCACCTTCTTGATGTGTCCTCATGTGGTCAAAAGGGCCCTAGGGGTGTCTCTGATGCCCCTTTCATGATGGCTCCACCCTCATGACCTCATTGTCCCCCAAAGGCCCCTTCTCCTAGCAGAGTCTCCTCAGGGGATCAGGGAGTGGGGCACAGTCTATAGCACTTGGTCAGAACATGCTGACACTTCCAGAGCCTGTGGTGTCTGGGAGGCCAGTGTGGGCCTCCTCTGCTCTGATTCCAGCACAGACTCTGACCCCAGCTGGTGGGCTTTAGGCCCCTTCTGCAGATTGGTTCCAGCAGGTGTCTCTTCCTTACAACTCAGATGGGAGACGTTTCATCACTATGAGAAATGGGGAGTCAGTGGCAGAAACCACAAGGAGAAACCCAAGCAGGTGGAAGAAGCAGTGGAGACGGGGCAAGGTCAGAAGATGCTACCTGGGAGGGCAGGACGATCAGACGGCTGTCAGGTCGGCTGCCCCCGAAACCCACCCCAGGGAGGCAAGCGTCTGCCTTCACACATGGACCCCAGGAAGCCGCATCCGCTGGGCCGCCAGGAATGCCACCGCCCACCTCCTGGCCGTAGATCTCTGGCCCAGTACCTCATGTAAGTACTTATGTATAAGAAAGAGAGGTTTCTACTGCTGAGCTAACATTGTGCTTATAAACAAACACAGAAAAGGCAGAATCATGCTGGGAAATCCTTGCTCCAACCTGGACGTCACTTCCCTGTGAGAAGGAGATTTCCTGAGCAACGACTTCCCAGCACCGGCCTCAGGTCAGAAGAGACCCCCATAGAGTGTTGCTTTTCCCTGTGTGCTACCGTACCATAGAAGGCCCTGTGCACCTGTAACCACCTGGGAGTCCGAGAGGAAGCCGGGCACTCCGGGTGGCTCCTGCCACTGAACAAAGCAGAGTTCAGGTGCACTTTACCCGTCCCCCACCGCCCACCCAGGCACATCCCGGCCGTGGAAAAATCCCACTAACTGCCATAGCCAGGCCTGGTCTCCTGCTCCAGGTCATCCCCTGGCCAGAGGCAGGCCTGGTGGACACATCCCCTTTCCTTCCAACTAGTTACCCTCAGGAAGGGTGTCAGGGACCCACGTGTGCACTGGCTCCACAGTCTCTGCAACTCAGAACCCTCTCCGCCAGCATCGCTGACCTGAAGTGGGAAAAAAGCCTGGAGCAATGCCATGTTTGGCTCAGGGATTGTTATGAAACGGGGACTCTCAAGTCAGGGTCCATGTGTGTGAAAACTGGAAGCCCAGAATGAGTCTATTTCTAAGAAAGCAAGAGCACTGGAGGGGCTGGGGCGTCCTGGAGGGGCTGGGCCTCATGCTCTCCACTTAGTGGCCTCCACTGTCTAGGTACAGGGGCTCATCTTTCACTGCCGGACCTCACAAGCACCAAAAGCACCTACCCTAGACTTGGGGTATAAGAACTCTCCCCCAACCCACTCTAGACTTGGGGTACATGAACTCTCTCCCAGCTTGCTCTAGACTTGGGGTATAGAAACTCTCACCAACCTGCTCAAGACCTGGGAACTCTCCTCCAGCCCACTCTAGATTTGGGGTGCAGGAACTCTCAACCTTGGGGAGAGAGCACCCATAGGCAGGGAGGTGAAGGCCCATGGAAGGTGGAGAAAGATAGATGGCATGTTCCCCAGGGGCGCTGGACAGGACTGTCTGGACCCCTGGGCAGGGGCAGGGGTTTCCTTGCTGCCTGAGAGGAAGCTGGGTAGGAACTAGCCCAGGAAAGGCCACGGAATTCCAGCCAGGTGGACATGTGTTAACAGTCTCTACCATGGGCTCTGGATGCTCATTTGGGGGGATCACTGGCACGCCAGGCAGGGAGGATGGTCATCTCTCTGCACCCCTTCTGAGCCCAGTCCCTGCCTTCCCTGTGGAATATTCTTGGGGGCTCATTTAACAAATTGCTACATTTAACAATTGCTAGTTAAAGGCTGCAGTGGAGACTCCAACAGAGCAGCTCTCAGGAAAGTCTGCCACGGCTTCTCACCCCTAGAAATAAAGGTATGTGGGTGGCTCATGGCAGAGGGAGGTAGGGAGCCTCCACCCTGCTGCCAGCCTTGGCCAGCTGGTCCTGCTGCCCCTCAGCTGACACACGTCCACTCTCTCTTGCTTGCGCTGAACCCTGCCATGTAAGAGACTTCAGCAGTTAATTCTGCATCTCCCCAAATGAGGGTCCCAGCCCCGGCAACGTGAAGCCAGGCCCAGTCCAGAAGAGGGGTGCATTGGACGGACACCTTTGGGTAACTGACACAGTCGGCCTGGCCTGAACGCTTGGCTGGGGGGGGCAGGTACGGACTTCTGCTCAGACACTGGCGACCCATAGGCTTATGAGGGGCCCCAGCAAAGTGTCCACTTCTTGTTCTGGAAGAGACAAAACAAGCTTTGCAAGACCACTCCTACTCTCTCCCCAGTCCCCTCCCAAGACCACTCCCACTCTCTCCCCAGTCCCCTCCCAAAGACTTCTACTTCTCTTGCATTTCAAGCCTCTCAGAACAATTCCTGTAAATGTCTCAAGGCAACTGAGGCTCTGCTGCTCGGGCATCGAGGCATCTGGGCACCCACCACCCAGCCCTACCACCTAGCCAGCGGGCTATGGCCTGAGGTCACCTTGGACAAGCCATGTCCTCAGTCTCTACAAACACATCATTTCAGTATCTAGAATGGAACTCCCATGCCTTGGCCACACCACCAAAACACCACTCGCCCACGAAGAGGGCCTCCTGGTCAGCTGGACAGTGAAAGGAGATAAATCCAGGCTCGGCCATCAGCTGAGTGGCTGCGTTCCTGCATGTCCAAGTGCAGGGCTCCTTCAGATCTTGGTCTCTGCAGCTCGGTATAATCCCACAGGGCCCTGAGGTGATGCAGGCAGCAGAGCTACCCCCAGAAAGGGTGGGGGCAGGCGCAGCAATGAGCCCAATACTTTAATGAATGAAGCAGCAGTCACAGATGGGTCTATGTGGCCCCCTGACCTCCAGACGAGCACCTGCCTGGCACTGAGATGCCTAAACCAGCCCAACAAATGGCAACTGATAGCTTTTCACCCAGGTCACAACACAGGCCCTGGGTCTGAGGGCAACACCAGGGCTAAAACCCCCAGGCCCGACCAGCACCCACACTGCAGCTGCAGGCAGGAACTGGGGCTGGAGGCATCAGCCCTCTCCCTGCTTCATCAGAAGGCTCGGGGGCTGTGCTGAGCAGGAGGTACACAAAGGGAGAGGCTGTCCGGCACTAAAGCTCCCGGCACAGTAATTGTCATTGTTATCCAATTATGCTCTGGATACCTGAAGCTAACACAGCCCACAGAGGGGCAATTTCATTAGACTAAGACCCACTTGTCTTATTTTACTTTGATAACAGCTTAATAAATAAACCAAGTGAGCCCTAATACACAGGTGCAAAATAAAAAATACTTTGGCTTTTCCATTTTATGCCCATCCTTCTCCAATTATCCTGCTTTCATATTTTCTTGCTTGACAGTTCCAGCCTCTCCTCCTCTCAGAGGTGGGAGAAAGCTCAGCTCCTTCCCCTCACCAAGATTCCTTCCCAGGAAGTGGGTTTTGTGTGGGTGCAGGGGGTGTCCATCTCTGTCTCCAGCTCCATCACACACACACACACACACACACACACACACGCAAGATCACAACAGGGCCACAACTTGGCAGGCGTGACAGAGAGTGCACCAAACACCATATCATTACACATTTTAATAAAACTCGAGACAACATAGGTGGAAGTAATTAATTTGACTTAACTAAGGCAGAAGGGAAGGGGAAGGGCTTCTCAGTGAAGTGACATTTGAATTAGGAGGCCCTGGAAGACTCTCCCAGGTGAAAGGGCACACCAGGCAGAGTGGCCTTAACATGGTGAAGGGACAAGGCAGAGGAAGGTCAGCTGTTCCAGCTGCCTCGGCAGTTGGTCAGTGCTGGTGCCAGAGGGGAGCGGGCGTGGCATAGGGAAAAAGGGAATGAGGCTGGGGACCTGGGCATGGGGAGCCGGGCATGGTCTACTTGGATTTTACCCCGCAGAGATCAAGAGCCTTTAAAGGTTTTGGAGGACCTGCAGGTCTCTGGCCTCCCTGATTAACAGGCCAAAGATGGCTATTGCCACTTTAACATGTAGGGACCCACAAGTGTCTAAGAAGTAAAACTCCAGTGACAACAGCAAAATGAACCATATGATGTAGTAATGGGAAGTACGGCATCATGCCAGTCCCCATGCCTCCCTCTGTTCAACAGCCACTAACTTTATGGTCTTCTTAGAGCCACTGGGGAGAGAATGACAGGCCGTCTATCAGGAGGCGTGGGAGGTGTGGGGGATACCACCCCCCTTTAAAACAGCAAACATAGCCACAGGGACACAGCAAAGACAGGGACAGGGTCATAGAACACCAGCCCCCCAAATCCACGGGGATCCCGGGCACAGCCCTGTCATTTTCCTGTGGGGGACAGGAAGACAGCAGGACACGCATGGCATTTATCCACTGCTCAAGCATAGCCTCCTAATCCCCTCTTCCCTCAACCCCAGGTAAACACCAAGATTAGCACCTTGATCAAAACGCCCACCACAGAGCAAGCCGCTTAAGCTGCATCTGACCAAGTGCGTCTAATCTCGAAACTTGAGATCACTGAAGAGCAAAGGCGGGGCGCAACACGGCTATCAAACCTCCGGCAACACCTTCGGTCTGAAAGTGCAGACGTGCACTTCTGGTCTTAAGTTCTAGCTTAAGAGTTCAAACAGAAATGAGACTTTAATTTATACTTGGGAAAATAAAAATAGATTAATAAAATCCAAGTTAAGCTGCTAGAAGAGAGAGGTTTTTCTGTGCCAAAAGACGGGCCCTACGCGTTTCCCTAAACAGGTTATCATTTTTGCATTGTAAAGCACTAGACTTATTTTTTAAATAGCAAAACTACAATTATCTCTGTACGTCCCATATCACGGCTCTGCAGTGCTTCTGCATAATGAACCTACTGTCAGTGATCGGAGCGGGATGAGAGTGTCGCTGCGGTGCTTGGCGGCTGGCCTTATCAAAATCCAGCCGCATTAATCCTTTCTCTTACATCAGAAATCAAATAACTTCCTGGAGAGAGGCTGCAGCCTCACCAAGGGCAGTTCCGCCAGGAGAGGGCAAGTTGAGATTAACAGCGCAATATGTTAGGAAATAAATAGATAAGCGTTTGCCTCCACCCTCAGTGGAGCTCAGAATCCAGAATCCCTTCAGAACAGCACTGACAAGGGTGTCGAGCTGCACACAGCATCCCCGGGGGCTTCTGCCGTCCCTGGGGTGACCAGGGACATCCTCAGTAAACAACGCACTTGCGGAAGATGCCATTTTCCAACGGTGGAAGTTTTGACCCACATGGCATTTAAGCAAGAAAGAAAGATTATTATTTCAAAACTGATAAGGGAAAAATGCAATAAGACAATTCCTAGATAAGCGCATGGAGGGGAAGCCTTCCCGATAAAACAAGCACCTTTCAAAACCAGGAGACGACGTGATTTTCTGCCTGGCAGGCAGGAGCAGATGGGGGTGCTGCACGGCCCCCTTATCTTAGGAGCAGGCCCTGCGCTCCCCTGGGGATGGGGGAAGTGATTAATTAGTGCCTCCTCGAGGCCGCAACCTCAGAAAGCCCCTGGAGAACTTGTTGGTGTGTGTTGGAGCACGCCATCCTTCCAGAAGTCTCCTTTTAGACCTCAACAATGGGGTATGTCTCTAACGATCCTTACTGCCAGCAGGCTGGAGCCTCTGAGCTGCCAAGAAGACAAGGCCTGGCATGAAAAGGACTGTTCGGGCCTTCTTCAGAAAGAGGACAAAGCCTCTAAGGATACAAGTGTAAGAAGGAAGCACTACCGCTCAGCCCCTGCCCCCAGGCCCCCATCTCCCCCATGCTCCAGGCACTGCTCCCTGCCCACCCCCCCAGCTGGCCTGGCCACCTCCACCAGGGACACAGCATGTGCAAAGCCACAAATGCCAGCCCCAGGGCCCGACCTGCTCCCAGAAGCCCCATCATCCTTCCTTGGCCCTTGGACACTGTCTCCATCTTTCCATCCTGCAAAGACAAAAACTGAGATTACCTTGCACTGTGACAAAGCCATTTCGCTAGGGCCCTTTCCCCCTTCGTGTCCCTGGGGGAAGTGCAACTACCAGGATGATGGGGCTGAAAACTCCAGCCCTAAGTCCACATAGCCTCACAGGGAATGAGGATCACGGGGAAAGCCACCGATGAGCACGCCGGGAGCAGGGGAGATTTTCAGGATGTAAACGCAGGTGTGAGCACCCCCAGGCCAGGGCCACCTGTCCTAAGACAGAAGAGCCAGGGCCCCTGGCTCCATGCCAGCCTTCAGGGTAATTTAATCCGGCTCACAAGGAAATTACAAGGAGCCCTGGGCCCTGCTGCTGTGCTGACTCAGCAAGGCTGGCTATGGAGGGCTGTCTTCCATCACTTAGGAAGAAGCAGTGCCAGTGTCAATGGGCTCAGTTTAATACGAGGAGGATGCCAGGCCCAAAGGGCACTGGGAAATTAACACGCGGCCAGCAATTATTTTTGAAGCTGGGTTCCACGTGGCTCCTTCGACTGCCCAGGCTTGTGCTCTGCCTGCTGAAGCTTATGTCCTGAGTACAGCCAGTGAGACAGGAAGGTGGGAGACACAGGTGCTGAGATGAGGGAGTCCTTAATCTCCTGGCTCCCGGTGCACCCCTTGAAAACCTTCTAGACTCAATGGGTGCTGAAATTCCAACCTGAAAAGTGAAGAGAGCTCCTTTTTAATCTCATGGGTTGCAGCTAAAGTCTGTCACTGCCATCCAGTTTCACAACCTGAGATTACTGGAGGGCAACGTGTGTAGTATGTAACTTCCCTCCGGCAGGGCGACATGGTAGACTCAGGGTCTGTGTTCACAGAGGTGGACAGACCAATTGCGGTTTCCAGGACTACACACCCAGAGCACCTGCTGAACCCTCAAACCAAAAATACCCCCGAGAAACACTCTGGCCGCCGTGGCACTGCCTCTGTCTCCCTGCAAGGGTGCCACCAGTCAGCGGGGCTCACACGACCCCCCACACACCATTCTCAAAGGATACCAGACTTCCAAATGGATTTCAAAGGCCCTGTAATTTTGGCAGCATGACATTTTCTATCTTATAAGCTATTTTTATTAGCCAAGATTGTAGAGAATTGACGTTTACCAGCTATTAACCTTTCAAGCATGTAACTCAATTTTCCCCCCACAAGTGTATCTCCTACGTGGATCAATCTTTAAGCTGTCCAGCTCCTTTAAGGAAAAAAAAAGTCACTATGAACCCTCTCTTCTCAAGAAAACATAAGTTCTATAATGTTACGGACTTTTGATCACCATTTTATAGCCTTCAGCCCTGCACTGGTATTCCGTTTCTATCTTAAAATATAAGAACTAGATAAAACAAGTTGTATAATCCCTTTTTTGTATCTCGGGGAAGATGAGAAAGAGAAAGATAGCTTAGGAAAATAGAGCTGCAGGAGGCTTTCTGAACTCACTCACTCGCTACCCGCTCCGTTCATAACCGCTCAAGTATTAAATGCAAATAACATAACCTGATCACACCAATACCCTGCTAATAAATTACGATCAAGGGTAACTTCTGATCATGTGCTGACTCAACCCCCCACACGCCCATAAGGTTTTAAATAAGACCCTCTATAATTTATTCATTCAATTTCTAAAGCATGCTTGTTGCCAAAAGGTCTCTGGCTACTTATAAGAATGTAAAAACTCATAAAGGAAAAATATCCCCAAACAAAGCCCTAAAAACCTATTGAATCAAGACACTGTCTAATAGACAAATGGCTGGTAGGAAGATCAGCTCATCCTCTCCACATGTGGGGGACCGACTTGGCGGCATGGCCTGGGAGCTTGGGGTTGTGCACCCATAGCTGGGCCACATACAAATGTCAGGCCGGCTCTGGGTGGCCACTCCCGCATGGGACATCAGCAGCGCTTTCTGCTGTGTGTGCCCCGCCCAGTGGATCTGCACTGGGGCACGCAGAGAGACTCTGCTTTCCCCAGGTGTCAGGGTGAGCAGGGTCTGGGGCTCCATGAGCTGTGTGGGGCCTTGTGTGTTCACATTAGCAGATAATGATAGTGGAGGGGGCGAGCCACACGTCAATCACCTTGCTGGATTGTGAAGCCCTTAGGAAATGAGACCCACCACCATCTCCTTCCTATGAGGGCGAAAGAAGATCTCACTAGCCACAAAACATGCCTGAGTCACCGAGCTGATGACCAGGGGCTGGAACCCCAGAGGCTGTTCAGACTATGGATAGTGGGGGCTCCTCCAGGGCTCCTGGGGGAGCTGTACCCCAAATCTTCCCACATCAGCACCCCCTCTTTGGACATGGGGTTAGTAACATGCCCACAGCCGAGGGTGGGGTGCAGGATGGTATGGGGGACATGAGTCTTTCAGCCCAGCATGGACAGGACCCCATGAACAGACACGGACAATGGAGCCACTGTGCTGTGAGCCCCAGACACCTACAGGTCATGTGCAGCCACCAGGGCCATCTCCTCTGAGGCTGGAGAATCGGATGAGGTGTGAGACCAGCTGCTGTCCAGCTGTGGTGGTCATCCCCCCTATGTCAGACAGAGAGATAAGAGACAGCTGGTGACTCAACCTCACAGCTGCCCATGCCTGGCTGAGACTGTGGCTCCTCCTGAGCACCAAGGGCTCCTCTGTCAACCACAGACCAGGCCCGTGGGAAGCTGCTCCGCTGTAGGGAGGCCACGAGGGTCACGGCTTGGGGCTGCCCCCCAGGCCAGTGTGCAACTGCGGCCTTCAGGGCAGCTGCGCATCCAGGCAGCAAAACGCAGCTGCTTGAAATACAAGAAATGAGACGCTCACGGCTAGAAATAACGCCTTTTTGCATTTGCACAGTACAGCAGTTTTGGGGAGAGAAGAGGCATGTTCTGTAAATGTGTCTCTGCCACAGAGAACCAGCCCCTTTCCACATCTCTGTGGCAGAGAGACCCTTCCCACTCGTGACTGCTCAGCTGTGGGGACCCGCACGTTAACAAAATGTTTACAATGTCTCTACGCGATATTATCTGAGCTATAACCCTTGTTAAGATTCTATTTGACAGAGGACAGTAATAGGAGGAGGACAAATGCTCCATATACATTTTAAAATCCAATGAAACTGTCCTGTGTCGTGCTTTGTAACATCTATCTTAATACACGCAAGCGCCTTGCTGGCCTTTCTGGTGAGGAGGACCATGGTGCACTGTTTCAACCCATCCACCTGAGCTGCACCCGAGCTATGGTTACTGCCCAGCAAACACCTTCACGGAGCACATGGCTCCCCAGGGGATGTGACCGTAAGACCGACTGGGCTCTTATGCCTCTGCTCCCCTGAGGGATACAGCCCCCGTACTCCCATGCAGTGAGTAGATGAGCTCCCTGGGCTGCTGGACAAATGACCACAGTCTTGGTGGCTTCTGGTGACACAGACTTATTCTCTTGCCTTTCTGGAGGACCACAGTCCAGATTCAAGGTGTCAGCGTGGTTTCCCCAAGGACAAAAGGGCAGGACCCTTCTTGTTAGTGACGGCTAACAAGCTGCTAGTGACTCCAGGCATCCTGGGCTTGTGCCTGCATCACTCTGCCTCTGCCTCACTCTGCCTCTGCCTCCATCCTCACACGGCCTTCTCCCCGTGTGAGAAAGTGGGTCTTCTCTTTTTCTGTCTCTTGTAAAGACGGCTATCAATGGATTGAGCACCCACCTGGATAATCCAGGAATATCTCACCCTAAGATTCTTAGTTACATCTGCAAAGATCCTTTCTCCAAATAACATCACATTCACAGGCTCTGGGTAGACGTGTCTTTTGGGGCCTACTGTCCTCCTCCTCGGCCTAAGACTGGGGACCTGCTGAGTCTAGTGAGCACGTCCCAAGCAGGCAGCTCATGGATCCCAACTGGACCCCTTAGCCCTGTGCTGTGCAGGTAGAGAAACCAAGGCCCAGAGAACGTGAGCACGCACCCCTCTCCTGACTACCCAGCATGCGCTCCCACACCTCACCTGGGCGCGGCCTGATGCCTCTGCCCACCCACACCCTGGGGCTGGAACTTAATTAAATCGTATTCCAGTGGAAAATGTACCTATCCCAGAAGCAAGCATACCCATCTTCCCTCACACCCAGCTACACCCGGCCGGGCTAAGCTGGGAGGCACTGGCCTCCTCCAGGTCTGTCTTCCCAAGAACAAGGCCTGGGCAGCATTCTGGGGCCTGTGGATATTTATCTGTCCCCAAAGGCTTACCTTAATCCCTCCTAAATCCCACACGCTGTCAGCAAGGAAACACAGTGAATCCCAATAAGGCGAACTTGAAAGTGGGCAGACTGGAGCTACAGCTACAGCTACAGCTACACACTGTCCAGGGCCCTTCCCCCTATAGACCCTCAAAGTGTCAAATCCGTAATAAGGCGAACTTGAAAGTGGGCAGACTGGAGCTACAACTACAGCTACAGACTGTCCAAGGCCCTTCTCCCTACAGACCCTCCAAGTGTTAAATCTCCAATAAGGCAAACTTGAAAGTGGGCAGACTGGAGCTACAGATATAGCTAGTCCAGGGCCTTTCACCCTACAGACCCTCCAAGTGGCAAGTGCCCATCATTGGAATAAGCAGCTGCCCCCCACCCCCCACCCAGCCAGGTCCTAATTAGGAACACCAGAAAAAGCAGGCAACTCCCTGATTCCCAGGGTGGGCAGCTCTTGGAAGCTTCTAGAAACAGGCTCAGATGAGGGCTGAGGGGGTGGTAGCTCTGTGCTGGCACTCCTCACCACAAAGACCTTCTCGAGAGGTTATTCAAATCACTCTGTGTCCTGTTCCCTCAGTAGTGCCGCCATGAACACTGAGGTCTGTGGAGGACTAGAGGAAATTGACCACACTGTGGGGTGCATGGCAAGTCCCCCACGTGTGGGAGCTGAGAGGAAGCCCACACACGTGCCCATGAGGCTGGCACCATGTTCAGGCCTGTGTGGGGTCAGTGGAACCAGGGCTCCCCACGGAGGAGCCCAGACTAACCCCGGGACGTGCACACCTGTGATCTTCTGTGGGCTTGTGACTAAAGGAAAGACTTTGTCACGGGAGGTCCCCCTGGAGCACCCAGGGGCCCAGAGCCATCACAGGATTCCTGGAAGTGGAGGAGGAGGGAAGGAGGGAGAAGGGGAAGAGCCGCTGCTGACTCTGAAGCAGGAGGAGGCAGCGAGGCGAGCGGGAGCCTGGCGACTCCAGAGAGAAAAGGCAGAACGCAGCCTCTCTGGAAGCCTCCGCCCTGCCAATGCCTCAACAGCCCAGGGACTTGGCACTGGGCTTCTGACCTCCAGAGCAGGCACAACAGTAAACCTGCATCATTTAAGCTGCTGCGCTTGCTGTGGTTTCTGCCACAGTGAGGAACTAACACAACCCGTAAAGTACGCTGATTTCTGCCCCAAACACCGGCTCCTACCTCCTTCCTGCCCTGATGGAGGGGTTGGAGGAAAATGGCCTTTAGAAGCCTGTGCCTGTCAAAGGGAACTCTAGGGGCTTTCTGTTTTGTTTTGTTCTCTGAGTTTAGGGATGGCTGGAGAGAGGGCACCCCAGCCAGACAGCACTGGAGGCCACCAGGAGAGGGCAGTCCAGAGACCAGGCCAAAAGGCACCAGAATTCAGACCCTTTCAACAACACAAAAAAAGCAAAGGATTTTACCACCACAGTCTGCAAGACACCATAGCCCTCCTCTGGGGACTGGAGAAGTGAGCAAATGCTAGAAGGTTTTACAGGGACACACTCGGGAGAACTTTATTGCCCTTGACGGAGAGAAACTTCACTCAGCTTACGGCGTTTTTTATGGTGGAATTCACTCGGAGGAAAAATCGTTCCTCCAAAAAAGTCAGAATAATAGGCTCATTCTCTGAAAAGATGAATGCTTGCTTGCTCACTCTCAGTCATGGTTAATCCTGGCATCTACTTAGACATGTTTTCAAAGGAGGGAGGGAGGGAGGGAGGGAGGAGGGAAGGAAGGAAGGAAAAAGGGAAGGAATGAAGGAGGAAAGAGAGGGAGGGAGGAAGGGAGAAAGGAGGGAGGAAGGAGGGAGGAAGGAGGGAAGGAAGGAAGGAAAAAGGGAAGGAAGGAAGGAGGAAAGAGAGGGAGGAAGGAAGGAGGAAAGAGAGGGTGGGAGGAAGGGAGGAAGGAGGGAGGGAAGGAGAGAGGAAGGAGGGAAGGAAGAAAG
>CAUYTI010116002.1:0-10717 GCA_963575145.1 Galago senegalensis
CTCAAGCGAGTCTCCTGCCTCAGCCTCCCAAGTAGCTGGGACCACAGGTGCCTGCCACAATGCCCGGCTATTTTTTGGTTGCAGCCGTCATTGTTGTTTTGGCGGGCCCGGGCTGGATTCAAACCCGCCACCTTAGGTGTATGTGGCTGGCACCTTAACCACTTGAGCCATAGGTGCTGAGCCGAAATGTTATAATGTTAATGATATAAACTCATTTCTGCTTTTCTTCTTTTTTTTGAGACAGAGTCTCACTTTGTTGCCCTCAGTAGAGTGCCATAGCGTCATAGCTCACAACAACATCAAACTCTTGGGCTCAAGAGATCCTCTTGCCTCAGCCTCCCGAGTAGCTGGGACTATAGGCTCCTGCCACAATACCTGGCTGTTTTTAGAGACAGGTTCTCACTCTTGCTCAGGCTGGTCTCGAACTCTGTGCTCAGGCAATCTGCCCGCCTCGGCCTCCCAGAGTGTTAGGATTACAGGTGTGAGTCATTGCCCTCAGCCCCATTTCTGCTTTTTTAAAAATAAAAGTGAGTATGGCTCTGCACCTGTAGCTCAGCAGCTAGGGCACTAGCCACATATACCAGAGCTGGCGGGTTCGAACCCAGCCTGGGCCTGCCAAACAACAATGACAACTCCAACCAAAAAAAATAGCCAGGTGATGTGGCGGGCGCCTGTAGTCCCATATACTTGGGAGGCTGAGACGAGAGAATCCCTTGGGCCCAAGACCTTGAGGTTGCTGGGAGCTGTGATGCCACAGAACTCTACCCAGGGTGACATAGTGAGGCTCTGTCTCCAAATAAATAAATAAATAAATAAATATGGGCATAGGAAAAATAGAAGGGATAAACACTTCCTTGTTATTAGTAAGTTGTTCCATGATGGGGGATCACAGATTCACAGATGAACTTAATAATTTTTGTCCTTTGTGCTTGTCTTTATTTTTAAAATTTTCTATGGTGACCTCATGCTACTTAGGCAATAGAAAATAGTTTAAGTTTTTTTTTAAGTGCCATCTAGCACCCTCCCATCACAGTAAGTCTCTGTTCCCCAGCTGGCCTGGATGCCCAAGTTCAAGGCCTGGTCACAGAGCTCCGCAGCCCAGGGCTTCTGGAGGCCAAAGCCCTCCAGGGCCGCCGAGGATAACCTAGGCCTTTCCACCCACTCTGTGCTGGCCCCTCATGGTGCACCTGCTAGAGATGCTCATTTTGTTCCTATCCTCCCACCTGATAAGGAAGAGAGAGAGTCCTAGGGGAAGTGTCTATTTCTCTTTCATGACATTCTGGGATCCAGCTCCTTCTCCTTCCCCTTTGCCTTGGCTCACCTAGTCTATGTCTATGAACCCTCCCAGGGTGGGCTAGGTACAGGTAATGAGGAAGGGGGACTCCTCTGCCCTGAGCCTGGTTTGGGGGCTGATGACACAGCCAGTGTTAGCCAGGAGGAGCTCACTAGCTGGTGGCTTTGACTGACTTGATCTTAGTCTGGGTTCTCCTGAAGCAGAGGCTGAAACAAGTACTCTTTTGAGAAGCCACCAACCCCAGGAAGCTACAGCGAGGGAGCAGGAAGAGAAAGATTGGGAAGGAGAAATACCAATATAAGGAGCTTATGGAGGCCACTGCTATAGGCCCACGGGAGATAATCTGAGAAGGGAAGTCCTGTCTCAGCCCTGGTCTCTCCAGAACTCTGGCCCCAGGTCCAGTCATCCTGCAGGCCTTCTCCCAGGACATCCCTCTCACCTCTACTCCATATCCCAGAGATTCTACTTATCCCAAGTAGCACACATCCTCTGTTCCCTGAAACTGGTCTCTTCCTGGGTCCCCAGCTTAGTAATTGCTGACTCCCCTTTCAGGAACTTCAGCCAAAAACCCTGTATCCCACTCATCCCATACCATCTGTCCCCTTCTGCAATTCACCCTGTAACAACCCCGGTGTTCTTCTTTCCAAAACACAGCTCTGGTCCTCCAGCAGCTTCCCTGTGGCCTCAGGCCAAAGTCCACACTTAGGAGGTCTAGCAGGGCTGAAGCATTGCATTCAGCCCAGCCTCAGTCTCACCTGTAGGCTCCTTTGCTTGGGATGTCCTTCCTGCCCCTACTCCCCAGGTAGCTCTGGCTCATTCTTTGGCCCCTCCCCTCCCTCATTCTTCCCGCCTAGGTTAAAGTTTCATGGCCCCCCTCTGCACTCCTCACAATGAATGTCCCTCCAGGGAGAAATGAGGCCCAGTCATTCTTGTGTCCCAGCCTGGGCAGCTTGACGCTGACCAGACCTCAAGCTTGTTCGGACAGGAATCTCAGGCCTGGATTCTCCAGGTCTGTGGAGTAGTGCCAGGCATGTCCCAGCCCTTCCCTGAGGCTAGCACATTAGCCAGAGCAGGAACTGAGCCAGCCACCCTGCCCACGGTCATGCCCTGGGTCTGCCCTCACTTTCTCCCTGAACCCTTGCTAGCTCAGGGCAGGACTCTGGGGGCAGGGATCCCTGGAGGGGTCCAGAAGGAACCCAGTCCTGGTGCTGGCCCAGGCCTCACAGGGCCTTGGCTATGACCTCTCCCATCCAGATGGTTGGATCTGGGGAAGGCCCTGAGTCCGCAGAGAGGCTCCTCCCACAACCCAAATTTGAACCAAGCCTCCTGCCGCCTGTGGTCTGTGCTCAACTTTCCACCACAGCCACTTCCCAATAATTAAACATATTTAATCACCCAATAGTTAAATTAGCTCCCTAGGCCTTGAGCTAGCTCCCCTGCGGCCTTCTCATTCCTAGAGATATTGGCATCTGTGTTTCCAGGTCCTTCGATTCAATTCAGCAAACACTTGTGGAGCTCTCTCTGTGGAAACTTGCTGGGAGAAGCACACCGCCAGTGAAGGGCCAGCCTGGGCCATCCCCTCCCTGCTACAACTTGGGCGAGGCCTAGGAGGAGGCATCCATCACTAGACACTCAAAGCCCAGAGAGGGTGAGTAACTCCCCCAGGGTCTCAGAGCCCAGGGCTGGAGATGTGCTTGAGGCCTTGGGCGTGGATGAAGCATTTACAGAGTGTCCAGTGGGGCACACTAGTTGATAAAATGCACATGGCTCCTGCCTTTGTGGAGTTCACAGGCTGGTGGGGGAGGCGGTTGATGAAGCAGAGAACAAATCTATTGATGCAGAAATGTAGACTGTGCTGCCTGCTAGGGTGGGAGTGAATGGGAGTGGGGGCAGGATGGAGAGGCACTGAGGACCATTCGGGGAGGGCTTCTCAGAGGAAAGAATTCAAGCTAAAGCTTGAAGGAAGAAAAAGAGGGGCTATATGAAGATGGGGGGGGCGGGAAGAGCATTCAGGCCAAGTTCCCTGGGGTGAAGACTATCTTGGATATTTGGGTGGGGCAGGGGAGGACTGTGGGAGAGTAATGGGAGAGGAAGCTGAAGCTCTGGGGCTGTGGGGAGGCATCTGAGCTTGACTTACATGCTTGTGGGGGGGACACTGTGGATGTTGAGGGAGGAGGCAGATAGTGGTGACAAGACCCAACCTTTTTTTTTTTTTTTTTGAAACATCCCACTGGCAGCTGCATAGGAGGAACTGGGGAAGGTGGGTGGAGGCAGAGAGGCCAACAAGGAGGCTGGAAAGGCCTCCAAGAGGGGGTGAAAGTGGCTCAGCCCTGGCAGGGGAGGTGGAAAGAGTGGATGATTCTAGTACATTTGGAGGCAGCACCCACAGTCCTTGCTGATAGATCAGGAGCGTGGGTGTACAGAGAAGGTGGGCTCTAGACTGATTCCCAGCTTTGGGGTGATGAATGGATGGGGGTGCATTTGCTGAGATGGCGAGGCCTGGGTAGGAGCCCACTGAGGGGAAAATGTCAAGAGTTTCATTTTGGCCAAATTATATAGAACAAACCTATAGATATTAGATATCCAAGGAGCACTTAAAAAACTTAATAATTTAAGCAACACTTACTGAACGCAGTACATCAGGTTCTCAGGCCTTCTACATATTAGCTCATTTAACCCCTTCATCAACTCCTTAGAAAAGGTACTACAGGTTGAGTCTCCCTTATCTGAAATGCTTGGGACCAGAAGTGTTTCAATCTCAGAATGTTTCATATTTTAGAATATTTGCATTCTGCTGGCTATTTCATCATCCCTAATACGAAAATCTTGAAATCCAAAATGCTCCAGTGAGCCTTTCTTTTAAGCATCATGTCAGTGTTCAAAAATGTTGGCAGAACTAAGCTCAACAGGGTGGCTCAGGCCTATAATCTTAGCACTCCGGGAGGTCAAGGCAGGTGGATTGCTTGAACTCAAGAGTTCAAGACCAGCCTGAGCAATAACGAGACCCCATCTCTACTAAAAACAGAAAAACTGAGGCAAGAGGATTGCTTGAGCCCAAGAGCCTGAGGTTGCTGGGAGCTATGACACCATGGCAATCTACTCAGGGTACTAGAATGAGACTCTGTTTAAAAAAATAATAATAATAGGAAAACTAGCCAGGCGTGTGGCAGGCACCTATAGTCTCAGTTACTTGGGAGACTGTGGCAAGAGGATCACTTGAGCCCAGGAAGTTGAGGCTCTTGTGTGCTATCCTATGAGATGCCATGGCACTCTACCCAGGGTGACAGAGTGAGACTCTCTAAAAAACAAAAAAGGCTTAGCAGAATTTAGGGGCATATACCTGTAGTCCCAGCTATTTGGGGGACTGAGGCAGGAAGATCATTTGCATCTAGGTCTTTAAATCTAGCCTGGGCAGTGTAGCAAAAACCGTCATCTGAAAAGAAAAAAAAAACCCTCATCCCAAAAAAAAAGTTTTGCATCTTGGATTTCAGATTCGGCATGCTCAACCTGTATTACTGTCTCCATTTCACTGATGAGGAAATTGAGGCTCAGAGTAAGAGGTTGAGTATAGATGAGAAAGCCAGGCAGAACCTCAAGGAGCCCTCCTGTCTAACAGGGTGCCAGAGGAAGCCTCTAAAGAGGCTTCTAGGGCCCCCAGAGGGTGTTTTTATGGGTCGGACATTGTGGGAGGCCATGTGAAGTAAGATAGGGCCAAAAGAGTGTCCAGGGGATTGAGCCACAAAGCAGTTCAGGCTGAGCTCAGGGAGGGAGGCTGCAGGGGAGTGGAGGGCAGGCGCTGGACTGCAGGAGGCCCTGGAGGGAGTAGGAGGAGATGAGAGAAGAGAACTCATCCTCAGGAGCTAGGCCTGGCTGGTAAGAGCAGGAGAGGAGAGATACAGGGGCTACTAACAGGGACTGAGGATCTGGATCTGGGAGCACTCCCCTGCCCATCTAGAGAGATGGACACTTGATTAAGAATCTTCCTTTTGATACAGTCCAGCAGCTGTGCGCCTGAGTCCTTTGTTGGCACCAAGGGCTATCTCCTGCCTACAGTAGTTTCTCCAATGGACCAAGTTCAGGGGAGGAGCAGGTGACTCACCTTGGCCTGTTCTCACACACACACTGGGACTTGGATAGAGCTGAGAGGGCAGTAGGACAGTGCCTTCATGCTCACAGAAGACTCTGGGCCTGTAGGAAATGAAGAAGGCCAAGGCCTCAAATGCCAAACTAAGAGAATCTCTTCCGGCTCCTGGCCAGGTATCCTTGAAACTTACACACTTGCCAGGTGTGATGGCCCACGCACTCTAATCCTAGCACTCTGGGAGACCAAGGCAGGTGGATAGCTTGAACTCATGAGTTCAACACTAGCCTGAGCAAAAAGCAAGACCCCCTCTCTACTAAAAATACAAAAACTGAGGCAAGAGGATCACTTGAGCCCAAGAGTTGGAGGTTGCTGTGAGCTATGACACCATGGCATTCTATTCAGGGTGACAGCTTGAAACTCTGTCTCAAAAAAAAGAAACTCACACACTCCCATTAACACCTTCCCTTCCTCAGAAACTCATCGGCTGAGTCAGCCATCCCCCGAAACTGTATTTTGGGGAGATTGAGGCCCAGACTGGGAAAAGACCTTGCCTGAGGTCTCATGCCATTTGATCATCACCTCCTTTCACCAGTGCCACCCAATGCTAAGACCCCAGCATTGCCACCTGCCCCTAGATGCCTTCTCTGAATCTCCTCCAGGCTGGCTTAGGGCCCTCTCCTGTGTCCCCAGGCTTGCCACAGCCTATTGTTATTGTCTGTGTGTGTGTCTGTGTGGCCACACAGATAGAAGGGAGGGACTGGGTCAGATCCACCACAATGTCTCAGGGCTCAGCACAGTCTGTACGGAGCAAGGGCTAGGTGTGTTTGTTGAATCCATCCAACAGAACCGAACTCCTGGTCTCTCATTAAGGGCCACAGGCCTTGATTGTTCTCTGGCTTGCGAAGCAGAGTACCACATTTCAGGAGGGTTTCAGCCCTGCTCCCCGCACCCTTCCCATAAAAGCTAAAGCCTAGGTTTTCTCATCTGCAGAACTGGGTCAGGCCCAGCAGTCTCTGAAAGCCTAGCCACAGGCCAGTGCTATGAACAACAGGCTCCAGGCCCCATGGTATGGGGGGTGGGGGGCCTTTCAAGAGGCTGTTTATCATCTTGTTGTACCCCCTTGAGCTCTTGGAGCAAAACATTCCCTGGAAACCGGGTGATTCATTCACAGCACCATTTGCCAGTTCCAGAGAAAAAGCAGACCACGAAATACATTCTGTGACTTTTAAAGAGAAGAGAAAGGAGTTTCAAGATGAAGTTTCTCTTTAGTGGACAAAGTCCGAAGAAGGCTATATATTTTCCCTCCCAGAAAAACCGAGCTTTTTTGCAGGGAAACAATTATGGTTTGAGCTCAGTTATCTCAAAACAAAAGATGGTGCCCTCCAAGAACACTGGAGGCAACATTGCTTTTTAAATAACTCGACGGGCTGAAACTGACCACAGCCACTCTTACTGTTGACTGATTGGATATGAATTAAAAACAAATTAGATTGGCTGTTGTAGTTTGTTCTTGATGCCAATCCATGTCAGAACTCTTGCTGTCGAGGAAAATGAGAAACTCAGCCTGCTCCTCTTGAAATAAGCAGAGGGAAGCTTCCAAAGGGCCATCTTACCACCCAAGACACATGGAAGGAAAGTAATAAGTGAGTCTGGTAAAGAGCTTTGGGAGAACAGGACATAATTGCAGGGAGGGGGAATGGCAAGCCTCCACAGTTCACAGAAAACCAACCTGAAACTACTCCAGCAATATGAAGACAGATGGAAATCTCCATCTCTCATTTTGAGGTCACAGCATATCTACGCCCCGGGTTGAGACCTCTCACAATCTGAGTGTTACATGAACTCTTTACAAATCATGCTTTTACCCTTTGAAAATCTACTGTTGCTAAAAAAATAAAATAAAATAAAATTCTACTTTTAGCCCCAACTCCCAGAAGTGAGAGTGAGTTTGACCTCTTTGCCCAAGTATGATGTAGTAAGAAAGCTCTGAAGATCTGGATTCTAGTTCAATTCTGATTCTGAAGAGCTAAGTAGCACTGAGTGTGTCTCCAGCCTTTTCTGGGACTCAGCTTTATATTTGTAAAATCTCGGGGGAAAGAATAGGTTTAGGAAGAAGAGCTGATTGTTAAGGCCTGGGCTTTGGAGTCATACCACTGGGTTTTAATTTCATTTTTCTAGCTGTATGTCCTGAGGCAAGTTGCATAACCTTCTGCACCTCAGTTTTCTCATCTGTAAAGCAGATAATGTCTATCTCAAGGGCTTTGCTGACAGGTTAAATGACATAATGTGTATAAAACACATAGATAGCTTAGTTCCTGGTCCACAGGAAGATTTTTAATGAAGGTGTAACTTACACATAATGAAATGTTGAGATCTTAAGCATTCGAGCATTCAGTCAATTTTGATGACTGCATATCAAGATATGGGATTTTTCCTACAACTGTTGCCTCCTAATTCAAATTCTAAATACCTAGAGCCCATAAGAAGAGTTCATAAATCAATGGCTAACACAAAAATTTCTATTCAACCTATGGAACCCTGAGTGGATCCTCCCATCTCTCCCCAGGCCACCACTTACTAACTAAACCTTGTCTTCTTCTGCTATTCATAGAGAACAGTCTCTAAAGAAGACTCCAGTCTCCACACTTGTTCATATCCAACCACCCTGGTCATAGTAGACGGAACCATGGTGGTCACTGATCGAAAGACCTCACTGATGGTCTGGGCAACAATGAAGAAGAAGCCTAGAGCAATGTTTGGACTAGATGGAGGAAGAGAGTGTGAGAGTTGCAAAATATCTTTGGGTGCATGTTCAAACCTCACTTCATTTTCTTTTGATGAGATACAGGAAATAAAGGAGTATAAGATGAAAAAAAAAGAATTTTTTTCTTTTTCTTTTCCTTTTCCCTTTCCTTTCCTTCACTTCTTTCTTTCTTTCTTTCTTTCTTTCTTTCTTTCTTTCTTTCTTTCTTTCCTTCCCTCCTTCCTTCCTTCCTTCCTTCCTTCCTTCCTTCCTTCCTTCCTTCCTTCCTTCCTTCCTTCTTTCCCTTTCTTTTGCAGAGTCTCACTATTGCCCTGAGTAGAGTGCCCTGGCATCACAGCTCACAGCAACCTCAATCTCCTCAGTTCAAGTGATCCTCCTGCCTCAGTGCCCCCTGAGTAGCTAGAACTATAGGCTCCCACCACAACACCCAGCTAATTTTCCTATTTTCAGTAGAGACAGGGTCTTGGTCTTGCTCAAGCTGTTCTCAAAATCCTGAGCTCAAGAGATCATCCCACTTCGGCCTCCCAGAGTGCTAGAATTACAGGCGTGAGTCACTACTCCTGGCCTATACAGAATATTCTGACCACCCCAGAAAGTTTTCTCATGCTCTTTCCTAATGAATCTTCTTCCCAGAAGCAACCACAGATCTGATTTCTATCCCTGCAGGTTAGTTTTGTCTATTTTAGAATTCCATTTTAAAAGAACCAGACGGTATACAGATGCTCTTCAACATAGAGTGGGGTTACATCCCAATAAACTCATCATAAGTTGAAAATATTGTAAGTCAAAAATACATTTAATATCCCTAACCTAGCTGTGTATGGTGGCACACGGCTGTAGTCCCAGCTGCTTGGGAGGCTGAGGGTGGAGGATAACTTGAGTCCAAGAGTTTGAAGTTGCAGTGAACTGTGATTATGCCACTGCACTCCAGCATGGCAACAGTGTAAGACCCTGTCTCTAATATACATATATATAACCTACCAAACACCAATCATAGCTTAGCCTAGACTACCTTTTTCTCCTTCACTATCCTCAGGCTCAATTGGGATAAGCTAAGCTACCTAAAACACACTTAGAACACTTAAATTCACCTATCGTTGGTCAAAATCATCTAACACAAAGCCTATTTTATAATCAAGTGTTGGTTGAAGATCTGATGAAATTTATTGAATACAGTACTGAAGGTGAAAAACAGAATGGTTGTATGGGTGCTCAAAGTACTGTTTTTACTGCATGCTTATCACTTTTAAATGACTGTAATCTCAAAAAATAGAAGTTGAAAATGACTCATTATTATGGCCGATAAACACATGAAAAAATGCTCATCAGCCCAATTAGAAAATTCCAAATCAAAACCAGCCTTTGATATTACCTACCCCCAGTGAGAATACCCCACACTACAAAGTCCCAAAGCTGGAGATGCTGGCATGGATGTGGAGAGAAGGGAACACTTTTATACAACTGGTGGGATTGAAAATTAATATGGCCTCTGTGAAAAGAAGTATGGAGAATCCTCAAAGAGCTAAAAGTAAACATTCCATTTGATCCTGCAATCCCATTACTGGGAATCTACCCAGAAGAAAAAAAAATTATTTTGCCACAAGGACATCTGTACTAGAATGTTCATCGCAACTCACTTCACAATTGACAAGACATGGAATCAACCCAAGTTCCCATCAACTCATGAATGGAATAATAAACTATGATATATGTATATCATGGAATATTATTCAGCCATAAAAAGATGGAGACTTTACATCTTTTGTATTAACCTGGATGGCGCTGAAGAACATTCTTCTTAGTAAAGTATCATAAGAGTGGAAAACCAAGTATCCAGTATAAGCAATACTAACATGAAACCAATAGATAAACAACTATGTACCCAAATGAGAGAAAAACACAATTAAATTCAAGGGGAGAGGAAGGAAAAGGGAGAGGGGAGAAGGGAGGGGGATTGGTAAGTTCTCACCTAATGGGTACAATGTAAGAATACACAGCACAGCCCCTGGGTGAAGAGTTCAACTACGACTTGAACTTCACCCAACAAATGCAAACCATGTAACCTAATCATTGGTGCCCTCATATCAATCTGAAATTAAAAAAGCAAAGAAAATCATTCATATCATGTGCATATTAGTAGAACATTTCCTTATGGAGTGTAATATTTTGTTGCATCCATATACTACATTTTACTGATTCTATGTTGATGATGAGCATCGAGGCTAGTTCTCGTTTTTTTACTATTATGATTAAAGTGGATCTGAACCTTCTAGCTTGAATGTAGTACAAAATTTTTGTGGACAAATATTTTCATTTCTCTTGGGTAATATTTAGGAGTGGAATGCTGACTCATAGGGCAGATGTATGTTGGATTTTTTTAAAAAGGAACTCCCAAACGGTTTTCTTTTTTTTGAGACAGAGCCTCAAGCTGTCCCCCTGGGTAGAGTGCTGTAACGTCACAGCTCACAGCAACCTCCAACTCCTGGGCTCAAGCGAGTCTCTTGCCTCCGCCTCCCAAGTAGCTGGGACCACAGGCGCCTGCCACAACGCCCGGCTATTTTTTTTTGGTTGCAGC
>CAUYTI010116004.1:0-16462 GCA_963575145.1 Galago senegalensis
TTTTTTTTTTTTTGAGACAGAGCCTCAAGCTATCCCCCTAAGTAGAGTGCCATGGCATTACAGCTCACAGCAACCTCCAACTCCTGGGCTCAAGCGAGTCTCTTGCCTCCGCCTCCCAAGTAGCTGGGACCACAGGCGCCAGCCACAATGCCCGGCTATTTTTTGGTTGCAGCCATCATTGTTGTTTGGTGGGTCCGGGCTGGGGATTCGAACCTGCCACCTTAGGTGTACGTGGCTGGCACCTTAGCCGGTTGAGCTATAGGCGCCGAGCCCTGGACCTCATTCTGAAAACAGTGGCAGTGACTTTGTCTCTCTGGACTCAACCAGGCCTGACCCCACCTCTTCAATACATTTTGCAAATGAGACTATCTATGTATTACTATAGGTTGAATTCCAAGATACATTGTTAAGTGAAAAAAGCAACATGGGGAACAGTATGCATAGTATGATACATTTTGCCTAAGAAATGGAGGAATATTAGTTTGCTTATTTTTTAAAAGTGGAACGGCAATCGAAACCTGAAGAAAAGTTACCCATAGGAGGAGAGAAAATCGGGTGGAAAGTATGGAAATTAATCTTTTTTTCAATGTACATTTGACTTTGATACCATGCAAATATTTTACATTATTATAAAACAAATTAAAAGGAGACAAAATGAACCAGAGAGGAATTATTTTATAATAAGTGGCTTTAAAATGCAGTAATTTGAGTAAAAAATGACTTTTCAATTGTCATATTGGTAATAATAATATTAGTATTAGTATTGCTATTCTGAAACCAAAATTAATCCCAGAACCAGATGCATCTTCCCTTCAAACCCTCACCACCACTCGTAACAAAAATCTCAATCATTTCTAGGGTTGCCATGTGAGGGATTAAGGTTAAATAAACTCAGGCAAAGACTGTTCCTGTTTCCTGGATGACTCTCAAAAAGTAAAAGGGGTGAGGAACTTGAAAACACAGAGACAATGGCACAAAATGACCTAACAGAGGAGTTTAAGATTATTATGAGTTCCATTCTCCCCGGCAGGGTGGGCGGATTAGGGCGGGCGTCCGGAGGCTTTTAGAGCCTCAGCGTTCGAATTGGGGGACTGCAATGCAATAGGAGGCGCGAGGAGTCGCCAGTAGACAGCCGGGCTGCCAGGCTTTGGTCTGCGCAACAGAGGGGCGGGCCCCAGTGTCAGGGCGGGAGAGAGCCCACGCCTGGAACGCGGATTCCAGGACCGGCAGTCAGCTCTGACCCAGCTCCTCCATCCAGTTCCCCCGGTCGCCCGTGTAACGCCGCGGATTACATAAGCAGCCTTGCTTAGCAGCCGAGGGGACAGCTCTGGTCTAGGGACACGCTGGCGAAGACCCGCAAGCAACTTCCTTTCGGATGTTTATTCAGAATCATCCCAGGACTGTCCAAATTCCCACTTCCCAAAGTGCCAGTCATGGACTGCATATATTTTACCGTGTTGTTTCATGTAATTGTATACAGATCTAAATTCCTTACTAGAAAAGGAGCTCTTTCCCCACCGTTTTATTTTGATTTTATACTTCTTGCTCTTCCAACAGACCCTGACACTTAGCACAGACTCTAGAAAGTGGTAGTTAATAATTATTTACTAAATTGAAACAATTCCCTAATTCCTCTTTTCCACAAAAGAACAATGTCTTAGAAATCCCACTTAACGACTCGGCGCCTGTAGCTCAAGCGACTAGAGCGCCAGCCACATACACCAGAGGTGGCTGGTTGGAATCCAGCCAGGGCCTGTTGTCAAACAACAATGTCAACTATAACCAAATGGGCATTGTGGCGGGCACCTGTAGTCCCAGCTACTTGGGAGGCTGAGGAAAGAGGATCACTTAAGCCCAAGACTTTGAGGTTGCTGTGAGCTGTGACACCACAGCACTCTGCTCAGGGTGACAGCTTAACACTCTGTCTAAAAAAGAAAAGAAAAGAAAAGAAAAGGAAAAGAAAAGAAAAGAAATCTCACTTAATTTTCATGGATCAGCTCCACCACAACCTCTCCTGGAAGCCATGCCCAGGCAGGGTTCCTGGCTCTTCCTGTGGGAAGTGTGCATACTCCGAAAGCCATTAACAGCCAGCCCTGTCACAGCACCAATCACAGGAAGGGGGGGACAGAAGCAGCATCTTACTCCTTTCCTTTTCACTCTACCACCTTCCCTGCCCTATACAGGGCCTGGTTCAGGGTAAATGAAGGGATACTTTGTGACAAAGCCTAAATTTGTGGAGATTTTCCAACCCGGACCTTAACCTTCTTGGCCATCTGGGGGGAAAGGGGCCTCCTCTTTTAGAGCCTTTCAGAAGCTAATTTACATAAAGCGTGTTCTGACAATTCATTCTATGTTGTGGCTGGGAAGTTCAGTGGGTACTGAACCACTACCAAGGGCCTACATTTCCATTCTCTAGTCCAAGGTGTTTTCTGCTCCTCCACACAAGTTAGGAATACTACAATAGCACTAACAACATGTTTACAGAGCTTAATAGTTTACTAAGTGATTTCAGAAACATTATTTCATTTACTCCTCAAAATCTCTTTGAATTAATTATCATAGGTTTCCATGTCCCAAATATGGCACAGATGTTTGAACTTTAGTCTTTTAATCCAAAGTACATGTAAAAGACATTTTGAAAAAGAAAAATCCCATAGGCTGGGCATGGTGGCTGTAATCTAACACTCTGGGAGGCTGAGTCAGGTGGATTGTCTGAGTTGGAGACCAGCCTGAGCCAGAGTGAGACCTTGTCTCTAAAAATAGCAAAGCATTGTGGCTGGCGCCTGTCATCCCAGCTACTTGAGAGGCTGAGGCAAGAGAATTGCTTGAACTCAAGAGTTTGAGGTTGCTGTGAGCTGCAACGCCATAGCACTTTACCAAAGGTGACAAAGTACGATAAGACTCTGTTTAAAAAAAAAGGCAAATAATATCAACAAAGGAATAAATCAGCCTAAAAATAAAAAAGGAAAAATCCCATGAAATATGTGATAGAATGATTATAACAAATAATAATCTTTCTGTCACATTCCCTGTACCTTAATTAGGGTTTCCTAGGGCTTAAAACAACAGAACACTTTCTCACAGTTCTGGAAGCTAGAAGTCTGAAATCAAGATGTTGATAGAGCAATCTTGTCTCCAAAGGATCTAGAATAGAACTGGTCTTTGGTGTGTTTGCTGGCAATTCTTGGTGTTCCTTGGCCTTTAGATGTGTCACTCTAATCTCTCTCTGCATTTTTCACCTGGCCTCTCCCGTGTCTCTCCGTCCAAATTTCTCTCTTCTTATAAGGACACCAGTCAAATTGGATTAGAGTCCATTGTAATCTAGTACAACCTCATTTAAACTTGATGAAAAGACCGTTTCCAAATAAAGTCGCATACGTAGGTATCTGGAACTAGGACTTCAACATATCTTTTGGGTAGAAACAATTCAATACACAACTCCATTCTCTGCCACCCACTGGAAGGTGAGGGTATAAAGAAGAGAAAAATGATGGTACTGAAAAAGAGGGCCAAGTGCAAGTGCAAGACTTGAGACAGGCCAAGATGAGGAGAAGGAAAGTTAGACAATAGGGATGGAGGAGTTATTCTGCAGGAAAAGTCAAGCTTGAGCATCTGGGCTGGGAGACTAAAGAAAGGAAAGAAAGGGTTTGCTAAAGATAGAAGAGGAAACTGCCATAATGGGAATTGAGAAGGCACTAGGAGGGCAGAAAAGCTTATTGGGATGATGCCTGTGGCTCAGTGAGTAGGGTGTCAGTCCCATGTACAGAGGGTGGCGGGTTCAAACCCAGCCCCCACCAAGCTGCAACAATACAGTAGCTGGGCATTGTGGCGGGTGCCTATAGTCCCAGCTACTCAGGAGGCTGAGGCAGGAGAATCGCCTAAGCCCAGAAGCTGGAGGTTGCCATGGGCTGTCTGACACCATGGCACTCTACTCTTGAGGGCCATAAAGTGAGACTCTGTGTCAACAACAACAACAGAAAGCTTCTCCTAATGAGGGAAAGTAAGCAAGAGCCACTCTATTCTTGAAGAAGTCCAGTGAAGACAGGGGTCAGTATTAAGAGAAGGAGGCCCTTCCCCCATTAGAGTGTCCTTCACGAAAAGCTATGGGTTTTTTGGGGGGGTCTAGTCTGTGAGCTCCCAAAACATTCTCACAGACAGTCTGAGATCAAGTCATCTTGTCCTGCTCCTCAGATCTGTTCCTGTTGCCCTGCCCTCTATTCATTGTTGCCACCCACAAGGAATCCCCAGCTGGATGTTATCCTCAACTCCTTCTTTCTCACTCTCAAGGTCCTTCAAGTCCCTTGTCCATGTTAATTCTTACCCCAGGAATCCATCCACTTTTCTCCATCCTTACTGACACTGGCTCATTCAGATTATGATGATAGCTGTCTCCCTCATCTCTCTACCTCTAGACTTACCTTGTCTAATCTATTCTCTATGACCTCCATGCCAAAATTTTATTATGAAAACCTTCCAACAGATACAAGCTGAAAGAATTTTACAGTGACCACCTAATACCCACCACTTAGAACAATGTTTTTCAACCTTTTTTATCTCACTGCATACTCGAACCTTCAGTTAAACTTCCATGGCACACTTAAATTATGTTGAGCAGGCTTGGCGCCTGTGGCTCAAGTGGCTAAGGCGCCAGCTACGTACACCCAAGGTGGCAGGTTTGAATCCAGCCCGGGCCTGCCAAACAACAATGACAGCTGCAACCAAAAAATTGCCAGGTGTTGTGGTGGGCGCCTGTGGTCCCAGCTACTTGGGAGGCTGAGGCAGGAGACTCGCTTGAGCCCAGGAGTTGGAGGTTGCTGTGAGCTGTGATGCCACGGCACTCTACCTGGGGGACAGCTTGAGGCTCTGTCTCAAAAAAAAAAATTATGTTGATCAAACAAAAAACAGTAAAAAATATATATATATACTTACTGTGCTTTAAACTTCTTTGGAAAATAATTTAATAATCTTAAAAAAATTGTGGCTCCTCTAAGATCCTTTCTCATAGCACACCAGTTGAAAATCATGAACTTACATTTTATTTTATTCATTTATTCAATTTATTTATTTTTTGAGATAGCATCTCACTATGTCACCCTCAGTAGGGTGCCATAGCGTCACAGCTCACAGCAACCTCTAACTTTTGGGCTTTAACGATTCTCTTGCCTCAGCCTCCTAAGTTGCTGGGACCACAGGCGCCTGCCACGATGCCTGGTTATCTTTTTGTTGCAGTTGTCACTGCTGTTTAGCAGGCTCTGCCTTATTGTATGTGGTTGGCACCCTAACCACTGAGCTATGGGCACCGAGCCAAACTTAGATTGCTTTATCAAATATTTTCCACCTATCCATCCCTTCATCCATCTACCCACCTTACAATTTTATGCATTTTAAAGTAAGTTACATACATGAAAATGATTTTTTAAATATAATCTGATCGTGTCAGGACTTGCCAGACTTTCCTGTCACTATAGCAATGATTTTCAATCAGTGGTGTGCTATGAGAGGATCTTAGGTATGCTGCGAAAATTTTTAAAGATCATTAATTGAATTATTTTTGAAAGAAGTCAGAGCACAGTAAATATATCCTCTTTTCCCTTTTATTTTATTTTATTTTTCAGAGACAGGGGTCTTGCTCTTGCTCAGTCTGGGCTCACACCAGGCCATGAAAGATGTCCCATCTTAGTTAGCAGAGGATGGTTTTGCTCCATCAACCTTTGGGTTATCAGCCCAGCATGCTTTTGCTCCACCACTCTGCTACACATTTTTACTTTTGTTTTTTGATCAATATAATTTAAGTCTGCTGCAGAAGTTTAACTATAGGTTCAAGTGTGCTGCACTGCCCTGGCACCTCCCTCCTCTCCCACACTAGTTTACGTGCACCTCCTCTAGGAGAACACAGCATGTAAAGTCCCCAGGCATACCTCTGTCATTGCACTTACCTTCACAAATCTGTTTCTGGCTTTCTCACCTCTATCCTAACTGAGAGCTTCCTGAAAATTCAAGGTTCCTGCTTTATTTGTCCATTGTTCTTAGTACCTAGAACAGCCCCTGGCATGTGTGGGTGCTCAATAAATATTTGTTGAGTGAATGTGAGACTGGTTTTGTCCTTTCTGACAATACCCTATGCCTTTTACCACCTTCTCCCACACAGCATGTGTCTAATTTTCTTATGTGGATCCCAGAGAGTAAGAAGAAAGAAAAGAACACTGGGTGTTATCAATGTCCTTCAGCCAAAGACCCCCAGGAACACACATGTCATTGAACAAGTTGGGTTTATTATTCCTTGCAGATAGGCAGAATGTAGCTCATAGGGAATGTGAGACTTCTCAATAAGGCTGCCTTAGGACAAAACTTATCATAGGATTTGGGGAAGGGTCTAAGGAAGTGGGGGTTTGCTTTAGATTAATGCTGTCAGGAAGCAGGGCAGATTCTATGAGTGAATGTCTAAATAAATCTTTTCTAAAGGGAGGGGAGACTAGACTAGAGAGAAAACTATTTTTCTTTTTTGAAACAGTCTCAAGCTGTTGCCCTGGGTAGAGTGCTGTGGTGTCAAAGCTCACAGCAACCTCCAACTTGGGCTCAAGTGATCCTCTTGTTTTTCCATTTTTAGTAGAGACGGGGTCTTGCTTTTGCTCAAGCATGTCTCAAACTCCTGAGCTCAATCAGTCCATCTTCATTGGCCTCCCAGAGTGCTAGGATTACAGGTGTGAGCCACAGTGCCTGGCCGAGGAGAAAACTATGATTGCTAAAGTAGTAGTAATCATTTTGCTTAGCCAAGAGAAGGGGTATTTGGTATTTGGGGGGTGGCACAATGACCTTGGTTATATTTGTGCTCAGACAAAATTATGAAGTAGATTTTCTTTGTCTCATTTTATCAAGGTCTTAGAGTAAACTTGTCTGAGGTTGGTATTCTGTAAAATAGCTTAAGCCTAAAAGGAGAATAATATGATTTATTTGTGTTAGGCCATCTTCTGAATGTCAGAGGCTGTTCTTTGTTCTTTCTCAATGTTTAAGTGGGAAATTGAGAAAAAAGATGAATTAGTGGAGTTGGGGCATGTGTGTATATGTATGTAGTAGAATATAGTTCAACTATATTCAATGCAAGAAACTTGTCAAATAGAGCAAATATCAAGTTTATCTCCAAGATGTCCAACTTCTAACCTAATCATATAATCTCAGGTCACAGGGCTGACACATTCAGCCCCACAGTTACTGACCCCCACCCATGACCATGGAAGGGGATAGGTGACTCTGGGCCCTGGTGAATCTGAGTCATGAGTAGGTAGGGGCCAGCTGCCTTGCTTGGGTCACCTAGGTTGGGACCTCTCTCAGGTGTCTACCTGGACATCCTTATTCTCCCAGGGCAGAGACTCCATAGCTTGTGTTCTTGGCTGGCTGTTTTTGTTTGTCATACTGCCAGGTATCACAGCTTCCCAGTGACTCCCATACCTACTCATTTGAGCCCTGAGGAAAACCTATTAGATATGAATTCTTTGTTGGTTTTGTGACAGTGGCCTCTAACCAGACAGGTTTAATTCCCTGGACCCCAAGGGCTTTGTGGTATCTGTTCCCTGGCGTTTGGGGTGATGATCTCACTCTTGCCATTAGTTTCAGGGATCCAGTGACTCACTATGGAATAAATCAACAGTGTGGCAGATGCCTGGCACCTGAGTTCTCTGGGGATATTTTAGGATGTGGGGCCATGACCTTTCATCCTTTAGTCCTGTGCTTTAACAGTTCCTTCAAATCAGACAGCTCTGAGTTGCTCTCTCCTGCCTTCATTATCTCTTTCTGTCAAAGGCCAAATCACTACTGTTCTGAAAGTCTCCTCATCTCCCGACCACCCCTTTTTTGATATTTTTTTGTCTGGCTTTTCTCTTCCTTTAGATTCAGGTCTGCTTTTTGTCAGATGATGTATATGCTTGCTGTAAGACTTTGAACAAATTACAGAGAACAAATTCTCTGGGTGTCAGTTTTGGCATCTGTAAATTTTTAGTATTATTGTGTGGGTTTTTTTTTAACTACACAAGTAATTAATATATACATTCATTTGTAAAGAATTTAAAACAAGAAAAGTAGGATGAAAGTCTCCGTTAGCTACTATCTCCCTGAATTCTACTTTGATTTGGTCCTTTATGACACTTTTCTTTGATTTTACATGCATATTTAATTAAACATAGAAATAAATATATATGTGCACATATGTATTGTTGAAATAGCTATAAAGTGAGCATAACAGGGATGATGAAGATATTTGTGGATCAAGTGAGTCTGGTGGTTAAAAAAAAAAGCTAGCTCAGCACCAGCTTGGCTATTTTACAGAATACCAACCTCTTGGCTCAGCACCAGTAGCTCAGTGGTTAGGGTGCTGGCCACATACACTGAGGCTGGTGGGTTCAAAACTGACCCTGGCTTGCTAAACAACAATGACAGCTGCAACAAAAAAATAGCCAGGCGTTGTGTCCAGTCCCTGTAGTCCCAGCTACTTGGGAGGCTGAGGCAAGAGAACTACTTAAGCCTAGGAGTTGGAGGTTGCTGTGAGCTGTGATGTCACCGCACTCTACTGACAGCAACATCTGTCTCAAAAAAAAAAAAATGCTGTATCTTTGTTAAGAGCAAATCAGTAAGTAAGGCCTGAAATTGAAGGAGCATATATAGCAATAATATAATCCTGGTTCACGTAACAGACATGGAGGCAAACACCAAACAGCAAATGAACTACAGGAGTTTAAAGGAGTGGGGAGATGGGGATATGGGCTGCTGGAAATTTTTCTAATTAACTATCTAATTACTTGAGTTTCCATTTGCACGTGTAACTTTGGTTAAGATCCTGAAAATTATCTAGTTGTGTTATGTTGTGTTCCTTTTTGTTCCGCCCCCTCACCCCTCAAACCGGGTCGTCGCCCTTGGCTGTGCGATTTGCGGTTCCTATTCCCACCCTTCAACCCTGTGCAGCCCTGCGAGCTCCACTCCTAACTGGTCCCCCTCCCGCCTCCAATCCATTTTTCACCTGCGGGCAGAACAACCTCTACGACACGTGTCATCAGAGTGTGTGTCTTCCCTTCTTAAAAAATTCTCCCTAACAGGATTGGGTTCCGCCCTCAGCGCGGCAATCTCCAGTCCTCTGAGCGGCAGCCCCAGGCACTTCACACCCTCACCCTCCACCTCGGAGCTGCACGCGGTCCTCAGGACGCACAGCATTCTCCTGGGCTGCCGGGGCTTTGCACTCCCTGTTCATTCTGACCCAAACCTCCCTCTGCGTATGTTTCTCTAATGTGGATCATTATGAGGCACACAATGTTCTGCACTTTTTCTTTCAACCATGGATCTTAGAGGTCTTAGAGATCTCATGTCAACCCAAATTGGTCTTCCTCATTCTTTTAAACTGCTCTGTGAGTGAAATTACATAATGTATGTGAAAGCACTTAGCATGCCGTCTGGCATATAGGAATGTTCAATGAATGTTTCTTTATTTCATTTGAGCTCCTATCACCCCAACATAATGGAGAAACGCCCTTGGTATCCTGTAAAGCCATAGTGGTAAGAGCTCTCTTAACCCTTTCTATCACTATGCGATGGCTTTAAATGGATCATGAATTTAATGCCACTGTTCTCCCCGTTCTTTCTTTAGCTTCTCCATCCTCCTCTACACATCCCTCTTCTGTTCTCCTTTAACACACCTAACTCTTCAGAGCTCTCCCACACACATGCTTGTGTGCTTTTTCCTGAATGGCCCTCTGCCATCTACCTGCCACCATCCACAGGGGAAGTGTTTTCCTTTTTCTCATATGTCCCTAATCAAGTAAAAAATTCCCTAAGCTGCCCTCCCCAGAGGAGCCCTCAGTCCTTGGGCAGCCTTCTGTCTGGTTAGTACAGCTGATGTCACTCCTTAACTGGAGGCTCAGCTGTCTGAAAGCAGACTGTGTTGGCATCTTCTGTGCCCCTTAAAGATAATCCTCAACTTTCTAAAAGTTTAATCTCGCTTTTCTATTCACTACGCCTATACAGAAGCAGCTGCTGCTGTGACACAAAGGGAAAAGTAGAGCAGTTACACTATTCCTAGCTGTGTGATTTGTTTTGATTATTTATTTATTTTTATTCTTTTTTTTTTTGAGACCAAGTCTCATTATGTTGCCCTTGGTAGAGTGCTGTGGTGTCACAGCCCCCAGCACCCTCAAACTCTTGAGCTTAAGCAATTCTCTTGCCTCAGCCTCCGAAGTAGCTGGGATTACAGGCACCCGCCACAATACCCGGCTATTATTTGTTGCAGTTGTCATTGTTGATTTAACTGGCCCTGGCTGGGTTTGAACTTGCCAGCCTCAGTGTATGTGGCCGATGCCCTACCCCCTGAGCTCTGGGTGCCGCCCAATTTTTTTATTATTATTATTTTTTAAACAGAGTCTCACCCCATTTCTCAGGCTAGAGTGCTGTGTGGTCAGACTAGTTCGCAGCAACCTCAGACTTCTGGGTTTAAGTGATTATTCTACCTTAACCTTCTAAATAGCTGGGACTGCAGGTACCAGCCACAATGCCTGGCTAAATTTTCTATTTTTAGTAAAGATGGGGTCTCATTCTTGCTCGGGCTGGTCTTGAACTCCTGAGCTCAAAGGATCTGCCCACATAGGATTACAGGTCTGAGTCACCATGCCCAGCTTTAGCTGTGTGATTTTGGGCAACTCACTTCACCTAAGTCTCAGTTTCTTAATCTGTAAAATAAGAGTGATGATATCTATGATGAATGAATATTAAATGATATGAAGATTCTTGAAAAATTTTAAAAGTTTGTTTGTTTTTTTACTATCCCTTCTCCAACCTCATTTCAAACTTTGGAGTTCTGACAAAATCCTCTCCTCAGGCCCAGCCACTTCTGGCAGATCATCCTTCTCTTCCCCATCTCTGTTCCTCATTCATGTCCAGTGCTGTTGTTTCACCCTCCCATTCTTATCTTCTAACTTGGTGGGCCCTGTTCTTTCCTAATTCCTCAATGTCCACTTCTCTGTGCCTTTGCTTTCGCCTCCCAGAATAGATTCATCTTCAAAGCTTCCTCAGAGCCGTCCCAAGAGTGCTGTGGCCTCCTTTCCCTCCACTTCTTTGAAGCTCTTTCCTGCTCTTCCTGACACACACACACACACACACACACACACACACACACACACACCCCTTGCCACCACTGGGGGCAGGAGAGCCCAGCATGGGTGTGGATAACTCTTCTGAGCCTGGTTTCAAGGTGCTCAGAGAGATGGCAGGTAAAAGGACAGATAAAAGGGAGTGAGATGCCACACTTTGTGCAGGGAGGGGCTTGTTAAGGAGAGCTAGAGAGTCCCAGGCAGGTCCTGGGGCAAGTTTTCCTCCCGGAGATGCAGGGTGGGGCAGGACAAGGCTGGAGCCCAGTGTGTTACAGGGGTAACATCTGAGGTTCAGGAAGAAGTCAGAGGGAGAGGCTCCTGAACTAATTGGCAGGCTGGATGCCAGCAGCATGCCAGTGATGTTTTGGCGACTTGTCACCACAGAAAAGGAAGGAAGGGAGGGAGGGTCTGTCATGTGGCCAGGACGCAGAGGCACTAGAACTTGCTGTCAGCTCATCCAGCTTTTCTAGGTCACTCTCTGTGTTGCTGCCTCCCTCACCAGGTCCCACTGCTTTGCCTCATGCTGTCTTTCATGTCTCAAACTTAGGTTCTTTGACTCATAGTCACGTCCCAGACATTCCCTTTGTGTCTGTGTCCTTTGGAGTCAGGGTTCTAACATTATTGGGGGAGGGAGCACTTGGGTTCAGTTCTGCCTCTGCCCCTATTGCAGACTTTGACCTTGGGCAGGCCAGCCACTTACCCTCCATGGCCCCCAGTTTCCTTTACAAACTCTCCTGAACTAGTTAAGAGAGCAGTGAAATTTTTAAAAGTTTTGAGACTTATAAACTGCTGTGTTAATTTGAACTTTTCCTGCTCTTCTTGGTTCTGCTGCCACTCCCAATGTCATATGCTCATGTAGGGCTGCACAGTCCACAATGCTGTTGGGATGGCCAACAGGCAGCTTGGCTTCACACGTCCAACACATAACTCCTCATCTCCCCACCCAAGCCAGCCCCTCACAGCCTTCCCCACCTCAGTCACTGGCAGCTCTGTCCTCCCAGCACTGGGGCCAAATCCCTTAGAGCTTCGTGACTTCTCTTCTGCACTCACATCCCACCAGTCCAGCAGCAAATCCACTCAGCTCTCCATCAACTCATGCCCTTGAACTCAGCCCCTTCCTACCATCTCCAAGCCCTACTAGGCTCACCTCCACTAGCACTAAAGAAAGTCCTTGCAGTGACCTAGACCCCCCCCACAGCCTTCCCGTCCCCTCTCTGGCTCCATACTCCTCTCCCGCTGACCCCTTATGCTACAGCTTCGGGGCCTTTGTCTCTACCTTTCCCTCCATCTGGACCACTCTTCTTCCAGATAAGCACTTGACTAATTCTCTTACCTTTAAATTTTTGCTCAAATTCTCTCTGCCTACCTTACCTAGTACTCCCTATCTTATTTGCCAGCTTTACTTTGCTTCATGGAGCCTACCATACATTTCACTTACTTATTTGTTAATCATCTGTTTTTTCATTAGAATGCAATTCTTATGAGAGAAGGCTCCTGTCTACTTTGTTATCTGCTGAGTCTCCAGCTTCCAACACTGTATCTGGAGCACAGTAGATACTTAGTAAATACTTGTTGAAATAATGAATATAACTATTTTCTTTCATCTTTAAAAGAATTCTTTGATGTAAGTATTTTTCCACTTTACAGCCACAAAATTAACAAAAGTTGAAATCCTATTGTGTCCAAGTGATATCAATGTTCCTTCATACTGTTCAGTTCTGTAAACCTAGTTTGGTCAGAATGGACAAAAACTTCAGCTTTCTCAACTTGAGAGTGAGGAGTTTGGACTAATGGATTTTCCCGTCTGCTAGAGAACAATGGCTGCTCCTTCTTCCAGTGCCTCTTAGAGCTGCTTCAGTCCAAGTCCTTCTCCCTCCTCCAGCCTCACCCCTTCCGGGGGTCTGTTCAAGAGATATTAAATGATTTACTAGGTCCACTGGATCACAGAACCACAGGAAACCTTTCCATTTCAAGCTTTCTACACTCCCTCCATGTCACTGGCTAAGCTTCTGATTATGTCAAGGACATAGGATGTCTACAAAGCAAAAAGAAAGGAGAGAAAATAATAAAGAGAAAATGATGGAAGAGAAGGCAGGGAGGGAGAAGAGGAGAGAACCAGCAGGTGAGCATGTGTTAGAAAACAGCCTGCAGAGAGGAGAGGCAGTTGTCATGCACTGTTGTTCAACTGAAACAAGGTAACTCATCACCTTGTCCTTACCACCTCTCTAGTGATCCCATCTCAACACCCAAAGCTCCTTAAAAGCATTTCCCACTTCAGTAATAGCACTGCATTGACACAGTTGTGCATTCCAAAAATTGGAATTCATCTTTGATTTTCCTCTCCTTCATATCCCAAAGGCCACTTCAACACCTCTGTCAATTCTATCTTTAAAACACACTTTACATTGGTCTCCTCACTGCCTCTCACTAACTCAAGCCATCATCATCTCCCACCTAAATTACTGTTATAGTTTTCTCTCTTCAGGATGGACTACCCTGTACAACTCTGGGGGATGTCATTAGTATGTGGTGGTGTTGGGTCTCCCCCATTGCACTCTTGACTTATTCTAACTTCTCACAATGGAAGATTACACTTGCTCCAGCCCTTAAGTCTTCATTATTATCTTGTGCCATCTTTACCCCAGCTCATGTGCCACCTTTGCTTAAATTATACCAAATTGTTTTTGCTTCTGAGCCTTTGTAAAGCTATTCTCTCTGCCTGGAATGTGCTTTCCTCTTCTCTGTGAATGATAAATTCTTATTCATCTCTCAGGAATCCCCTTAAATGTTGTGCCCTCAAGAGAGACCTTCAATATCACATCCAGATTATGTACCCCTGCTCTCAATCTCTGTGCTGGATATTTTTAGGATTATCAGATTCAGCAAAATAAAAATGTAGGACATCAATTTAAATCTGAATATCAGAGAAACAATGGATATTTGTTTATTACATGTATAAGTATGCCCTATACAATATTTGGGAGATACTTATATTTTAAAAATTCTTTGTTTAACTGAAATTCAAACTTAACTGGACATCCTGTATTTTATCTGGCTAACCCTAGATATGTGTATTGACTTTATTCCCCTTCTATTACAGAGACTAGAAAGTAAAACCTCCATTTCTCAGAATTCTTTGCAGCTAGGGCTCTGGACATGAATTGAGTCCTTCCAGTTAGACGTGTCTTTATGAGATTTGAAAATCAGAAGTGAGATGGAGGCCATTTTCTGATAGAAGAGCGGGTAGAAAAGCCCTAATAGAGTTGTGAGGTTCTTGGGGGCTCAAAGTGTGATTGACTTTGAAGCAAGAACCCAGTTAGGACCTCCTGGTTTCTAATCCTTCAGCTTTTTCAATAATTCTTTTTTTCTTTTTCTTTTTTTGCAGTTTTTGGCCAGGGCTGGGTTTGAACCTGCCAGCTCTGGCATATGGGGCCAGCATCTTACTCCTTTGAGCCACAGGTGCAGCCCTCAATAATTTTCTTATCATTTACTCCTGGAATTAAATCCCCTGCTGTTTAACATGTTTTCTGCTTCCTACCCTGGGGCCTACCTGGTTCAATTCTCATTACCTTATACTTTCCTATATCACACAAGCTGTTTATGTATGAGTGTTTAGTGCAGACTCTAAGCTGCCTAGGGGCAGCGTCTGTTAAGCTTACCATCATATATCAGTGTCGCTCTGCGTGGACTTCCTGTTTACTCCTTCTCTTTCTTGTGAAGCTGGGCTTTGACTCTAGACATATCCTGGGTGCTCAGTCAATATCTTTTAAAGTGAAAGAGGTGCCAAAGAGACAGGAAGGAACCTGCTCCTGCACTCTTGAGGAATGAGGGTCAGAAAGATTCCTTTACTTACACACCAGCTAGATCATCTCTCTGGGTATGAATTTTCTTACCTATATTGTAAGGATTAACTACAGACTATTAGTGTTCTTTTCAACTGTAATATTCTATAAATCTAGAGAGTTCTTTGAACTCTCTAATAAGAGGTGGGACCATACAGGTTAATAAATAATTTGCTTGGAAGTTCTATTCTCCCTAATGGGGGAGTGGACATGGAAATGGGATGATCATCTTGCGTGTAAATAATAACGTGAAGGGGATAGAAAAGAAAATGGAGAGAAAAGACTAGTAAGACAAAATGCACTTCTAAATACAAAAATTGGACCATGTAAATCCCCCACTTAAAGGTCTTCAGTGGCATTTTGCTGCTCTTAAAACAGAGCCCTTATCCTGGTCTCTCGGGTTCTGCACAGCTTGGCTTATAATATCTCTCCAATATCATGTTTAACCATTCTCATCACATTTCACATTTCTTCAAGATCTTTCCCACTTGGAGAGGGCTTTGCACCAGCTGTTTCTATGCCCAGAGGGCCTTCCCCTAACTCTTCTTCACTGATGTCTTCCTCTCATCAGTCAGGGCTCCTCTCAAATGTTACCTCCTCAGAGGAGTGTTTTCTAACACCCTATTAACAGTAGAAAATACCTCCTCTAGTTAATTCCTCTTATGTTACCCACTTTGAATTCTTCAAAGCACTTATCAGATCTATAATTATCTTGTAATTTATTTGCTTATTGTTGGCCTCCCCTAATAGAATCTAAATTGCCAGAGGACAGGGACCATGTCTGGCTTGTTCTCCATTGCATCCCTAACTCCTAGAACAGTGCTTGACATATAGTAGGTGTTTAGTGTTTAGTAACTGGATGATTAAATGAATGGATGAATAAATGCACAGCTTTTAAAGGGACATTGCTAAGAGGTTGGGAAACAAGAAGGCCCTGGGACTATTGAGAAGAGAAAAATGAACAGTGAGTATTTGAGGGGGGATTTACAGGCTGGATAAAGAAGTATCAATAACATTGATAGGGTAGGGGTTGTTAAAAGGAATGAGAACAAATCAGCGTGCAGGATGAGCTTGAAGGAGGGGCAACATCTCAGAGCAACTGTTGGCCCTAAACAGATTTAAAGAGAAAGAGGATTTTATTTTCTCAGTCTCAGAAGAAATTAATGTTTAAGGGAAAGAACACGGAATTTAGAGCCAGGAAATTTAGATTAATTCTAGCTCTGCCTCTAACCAGCTATTTGAACATAGGCAAATCCCTTGCCAGAATCCCAGTGACCTCACTGTGAAATGGCTGGACTTGGCCTCACAGCTGTAATAAGGTTAAATGAGAGAATGTGCTATGAGGATGACATTCCTCCAGCACAGGTTGTGCCTTCTAGCATCACGGTTTTTTTTTTCTTTTGAGACGGAGCCTCAAGCTATCCCCCTGGGTAGAGTGCCATGGCATCATGCTCACAGCAACCTCCAACTCCCGGGCTCAAGCGAGTCTCCTGCCTC
>CAUYTI010116005.1:0-12954 GCA_963575145.1 Galago senegalensis
GTTGTGGCGGCACCTGTGGTCCCAGCTACTTGGGAGGCGGAGGCAAGAGACTCGCTGGAGCCTAGGAGTTGGAGGTTGCTGTGAGCTGTAATGCCACGGCACTCTACCCAGGGGGACAGCTTGAGGCTCTGTCTCAAAAAAAAAAAAAGAAAAGAAAATTTTATTGTATATTGACAATTTATAATTATATATATTTATGAGATTCAAAGTTATGATCGAGGAACTCAATGTGGAATAATTAAATCAAGCTAATTATCATATCCATCATCTCAGATTCTTACAAACTGTTTAAAAGCATAATTTAAAGGGAGCATTTATTCGCCTAGCAACATGTCTGGCAAAATACATAAAATAAAAGCTAACATTATCAGCCCCATTTTACAGATGACAAAACTGAGGCGGCCTGTGCTCTTTTTTTTTGGCCAGGGCTGGGTTTGAATCCTCCACCTCTGGTATATGTGACTGGCACCCTACTCCTTGAGCCACAGGCACTGCCCTTGCCTATGCTCTTAATTAAGTTGTAATGTTGTTAAGAAAAAAGAGGATACAAAACTATATGTAGCTTTACTTTAGTTTTATTTAAACAGGAAAAAAGAAAATGAGAAACTTATCTTTGCATAAGAAAATATTGAATAAGGCCACGCACAGTGGCTCATGCCTGCAATCCCAGCACTGTGAAAGGCTGAGGTGGGTGAATTGCTTGAGCTCAGGAGTTTGAGGCTAGCTTGAGCAAGAGTAAGACCCCATCTCTACTAAAAACAGGAAAAAAAAAAAACAACTAGCCTGGCATTGTGGTAGGTACCTGTAGTCCTAGTTACTTGGGAGGTGGAGGCAAGAGGAACACCTGAGTCCAAGAGTTTGACATTGCTGGAGCTGTGACGCCATGGCACTCTACTCAGGGTGACAGAGTGAGACTGTCTCACAACAACAGAAAGTAAAGAAAATCTCAAAAAAAAAAAAAGAATAAATTTGAGATTATGGGCTATATTTTTCATCTTTTTTATGTTTTCTAAATTCCACAATAAATATGTATGGTTCTTTTAATTCTTTTGTGTTTCTATTTATTTTTTAAACATAGAACAATTTAGCCTTGTTGGTATACAGTTTTGACATCTGCTTATGGTCATGTAACGACCACCACACTAAAAATGCAGAATGTTCTAGAGTCCCCCAAATCTCTTCACACTGGTCCTCTCTTCCCATCCCAATCTTTGACGGCTAGTGACCTATAAAAATGGAATCACATGATATTTATTTTATTATCATAAACAATATCCAAAATATTAGGGAAAATAAAATTAAATCTAGAACAGACAATAGAAAAACAAAAGTCTGAATAGAGGCATATTTATAAATATGTATTTATGCATTTTATGTGCTCTATATTTGTATACAAAATAGTAAATATTTATATATTTACTATTATATATTTAAATATAATTTAAATTTTTATCATATATTGAATATAATTTACATATTTTATATATATACACAAAACTATACAAAATATACATATAAGAGATATTTAATAGCAGATATACACGTAGACATAAGTAGATATATAAAACATAGCTCTCTCTATACCTACATATGCTCTGGTTTACCCAGAGCCCTTGGGGTCGGAGTTCTCACTCAGAGCTGGGCTTTCCTGATGGCTAGGATTGAGCCTGAGCCTGCCTTGCCTTCCAGCTATGTCCAGGAATGTGGTTCCCATAAGTGGCTCACCCTATGCAACCTTCCCAGCGAGAATTTTCTGAGCCTTCGGTAAACTTGCCTAAAGTGGGCTCTTGCCTGTGCTTGTCTGAGAGCTGCTTGACTTCTGTGCTCTTGTGTTCACTGGCTCCAGGGGTATGTGCCTCTGGAGTTCTTGACACAGTATAGGAGACTATGTACCCTCCTGGGCGAGACTGAACCTTCCTAGCCTGTGTATGCAGGAAATATTGAGTGTCTGTGTGTGTGCATGTCAAATAACCCCGTAGGACTATAATGAGGACTGAATGAGATGGTTAATGTCCAAATTCTGGACTTTGATAAACAGGAGCTCTCTTCTTTGTTCTGTTGTTCCTTCTTGCCTTTGCCAGGGGTTATTTGTGCCTGGTCTGACCCTTCTCTTTCCTTCTAATTTGGAGTTACTAGTCTTCTCCCAAAAGGGAAAGCAGAAACCATGCCTGTTAGAACTGTATCCGAGCTAAGAGAGAGCGGGGTGTGTGTGTCTGAATGTGGGGTGTGTGCACTTTGCTACTTAGATGTGCTTACTCAAAGGCCTTGCCTTGCCTTTTTTGGTTCTTGGCCTGGCTCTGGGTAATCAGATAATATTTTCTGGATGCATGAAGTGCTAAATGTGCCATCTTTTCTTCTCCATCCTGTTTCATTAAGGCCTCAACCCTGTGGGTCCTGAGTCCCAGATTCGCTACACCATGATCAATGAGCCCACCATCACTAGTGACTACATTTCCTTCGATATCCATGTAAGTGCCTCCTTGTCAGCCCAGAGCTTGGGGCTTGTTGCCTCTGGAATCCTCAGTGTCCCAGGAGATTCCTAAAGGAGTAGAGAGTTAAGGAGAGAGGGACTGGAATGGCATTCCAGCTGGGAGCAGGGCACATAGACAAAGTTGTGAGGCTAGGCAGGAGGGGGGTGGCATCTAAGATACCAGTTCTGCCCTGGAGCCACCTCCCACTGTCATCTGGCCGCTCTTCTCCCTCCTCTACCTCCTATAGGCTCTTCTCTTCCTGCTGGGCAAGCCCATCATCCTGCCCAAGGATGTCACCCCCTTTGTGCTACCCCAGCATGTGGGCACCAAGGGCACCATGGCCACCGTGGGCCTCTCCCAGAACCTGTTTGACTCTGCCCTCCTGCTGCTGCAGAAGGCTGGTGCCCTCAACCTGGACATCACAGGGGAGCTGGTGAGGCTGGATCTGCTGCCCAGGGCACAGGGGAGGGGCAGGGGTGCTCTACGGCCCAGCTCAAGGAGACCCCATAGAGGCCAAATCATGGGTGGTTGGGGAAGCTGGGCTTTGGGCCCACAGGAAAGCAGTTGGAAGGGTTAAACGGGGTCTCCAGGAATGATTCCTGTCCATAAGGGGCAGGTGGCGATCTAGCTTGGGGAGTGGCTGCCCTAAAACCTGTCATGGCATGGGGGACTGATTTCAGAGGTCAGATGACAACCCACTGAACACCTCTGCACTGGGCCGGCTCATCCCTGAGGTTGGTGACGTTTCTGCCATTCCAGGGGCTAAGGCATGGGACTGGGGTGGGGAGTTCTTTGGGCTGTGGGATCTCTGCTGGCTGGTGTCTGTCCCAAGTAGGGTTCAGCATTTGGCCTTAACGTTGCTCCTCCTCTTCAATCTCAGGGGGTCCCTCCTTCTGTCTAGACACCAGGTTCTTTGTTTTCTTCTCTACCTTTCCTCAAGATTGAGCTTAAGGACACTGTCTAGGGGAGACTAAACCCCAAATCCAGCAGCCTAGGGTGGACCCACCTCTATGGCCCAGCCATGTACAGCTCAACGGTGGCTTGATCAGCAAATGTGGGGAATGGCTGAGTAGAGAGGCCACCCAGGCTTGCCTGGCGGGGCCCTCCTCCTGTTCTGCTTCCCCAGGTCGCCCGCCAGTTCCCCAAGCCCATGCCCGTGGTGCTCAAGGTGAGGCTAGGTGCCACGCCCATGGCCTTCCTCCATCCCAAGAATGCTACACTGCAGCTGCAGCCCTTCGTGGAGGTCCTGGCGGTGGCTTCCAACTCCGCTTTCCATTCCCTCTTCTCCCTGGATGTGGTGAGCACTGGGCCAGGTGGGGGTGGCTGGAGGTGGGCAGTTCTCAAGGAGATCTCACTCCCTCTTGCTCTCCCTCACCTGCTTTGACTCTACACCAGTATCCTCTCTGTTCCTTGAACATGGCAAGATGTTCCTGCCTCAGGACCTTTACACACTCTGAGCCCTCTAGCTAGGCATCTCCTGCCCTGGCTCTTGGCCCTTCCTCACCTTTCAGGTCTCAGCTTAAATGTTGGAGCCTTAGGGCAGCCTTCCTGGACTACCCCGAGTGAGAAGGTTCCCAGGAGCCTTTTCCATGCCACCAATCTGCCTTTGCAGTACCTGCCACTCTCTGACACGATCTGGTCTGGTTATTTTGGCTATTGTCTCCTCCCTCACTGGCATGTGGTGTGTTGCTTCTGACGTTTACTGCAGGGCCTAGCACATAGCAGGTGCTCCACAAACACGTGTTGCCTGAAAGAGTGGGGAGTGCACGGGAGGCCGGGTAGCTGGTGGCCCACCAAAGGTTCCCTGGTGGCTCTGTGCCTGCTTACCCTGCTTACCCTTCCCTCCCCACATACCCAGGTAGTGAACATGAGCCTCCAGTTCTCTATGTCCAAGGTGAAGCTTCAGGGCTCCACGTCTGTGCAGGGGTAAGTGAGACCTCCTGGACCCAGCAGCTTCTACATGTTTTCTGTGCAGTGGGCCCACAACCACATGGGTCACAGTGTCAGCCAGGGGAGCTTGGGCCTGGGGGCTGTTAGGTCCCACCTGAACCCTCCTTCTTCTCTTTCAGGGATATCCAGCTCACAGTGGCCTCCTCCAATGTGGGCTTGGTTGATGTGAGTGAGGGGCTGGGGTCTCCAGAGATCTTCTGCTGGGTGGATGGGGCCTGGAGCCTGGGGAAGGAGTGTGTGTACATGTGTGTCTGTATGTGTCACCATGATCAGGCTTCCCCAGGGTGTCTGGGAACAGTGGCCAGGCAGCCTGCCTGCTTGTCACTCTGTAATCAACGACTCATCACCCAGCCCTGAGCCTGAGAAGCCATCAGTCAGTGGACAAGTTGGAGTGTGGGCTGTCCCTTCAGCTGAGTGACATGTTTGGGCCACCAGCCATCAGGCATCCACTTGTCAGCTGGTGTGCCATTCAATGCCCTCTCCCTCCACTCAGATGTCAATCTGTCTGTCTCTCATCATCTGGTGACAGGTGGTTTGCCACCCAATGCACCCGTTGGTCACACAGTGTGTGGGTGCCAGCCAGTGTGCGGGTTCCTCAGCTTCTTCTCCCCAGTGCCTGTCCCAAGTAGGGTTCAGCCCTGGGGTGTAGCTTGGCTCTGCTTGAACCCAGGACATGGATGACCTCCTGTCCTCCTTCTCCCTCTGCCTCTGCCATCTGTCTGTCTGTACATGTGTTGTGTATGTCCCTAACTGTCCCTATCTCCTGGCCCCTCGTCTGGAGTGGCCTGTGCTCCCCTCCTCCCTGGCTCTGTGGCTGCAGGAGGATCAAGTGCACACGCTCATGGGCACAGTATTTGAGAAGCCCCTGCTGGACCACCTCAATGGTGAGACCTGCCCCCTACTCCAGGAGGGCTTCTCGGCCACCCCCTGACCTTATCCTGGCCCCATGCTCAGTCTTCACCCCCTTCCTTGCTCAGAGATTAAGAGGGTAGCACCTTGACACACATGGGCAGCTGTGTGATCTTTGCTAAGTTCCTCTCCCTCTCTGAGCCTCAGTTTCCCCTTCTGTAAAATGGGTATAGCAACAACATTATCTACCTCCTGGGCAGCAGTGAGGACTCAGTATCTTGATGCACATGAGGACTCGCACTCAGGGCTGCTCCAGGTGGTGATCTGTTACTGCCCCCAGCACAACTTCATTTTTCCTTCCACCTGCAGCTCTTTTGGGCATAGGAATTGCCCTCCCCAACGTGATCAACCTCCTCTACATCACCCCTGAAATCTTTGTCTATGAGGTGAGAGCCTTTGGGTGTGACCAGAAGAACCTCCTCCACTCTTGGAGGGAGGCTGGCTCAGCGAGGTCTCCTTGTTCCCTCCTTCTTTCTAGTACAAACTGGGGGGCTTCGGCTCAGGTGGTGGGTGCACTCTGCTCCCTCCAAGACCATGCTGTGAATTCTTAACTGCCCAAGATGGACCATTCAGGACATTAAGAGACTTTGGTGTGAAGATTCCTGCCTGTTAGTCCCGACCAAATTATACAACAGGCCACACTCAGGGGATTTGTCCCATGGTTCTGTGCCCTGGGATGGGCATGGACCCTTGTGAGGTCTGGAGGAAGATGACAGGGGGCTCCTTCCAGCTTTGTAAACAAACCTCTGCAGCCTGGATGGGGGCAGGGAACATCCTGAGCTTTCTAGAGTTGCTTTCCCTAGGCCTGAAATTGTGGGCCCAGGGTGAGATCCTGCAACTTTTTTCCCTTTGCCTGGGATATAAAAGGAAATTCACTCAACAAGACATACATAGGATAGAAACTGAGCCAAGGTCTCCAGCGCAACATCTTCACACCCCCCAGCATGACCTGCAAATGTCTTTCCAGGAATGGCACCTTTGTTCTTTAGGAACTCAGGTCCCAAGGCTCCTGGGTGATGTACCCACATAAGAAAGAACAGTTGGGACACAGAGGGGGCACAGCTATTAGTGGGAATCTCCTCAAGACTCCCCCAAACAGGCATGGTCAGTGGCTGATTCATGTTGGCATTCAGAGTCCAACCAACAAGACAGAAGTCAAAGCTCCCCAGATGGGCACCTTCCTGCGGAACTTCCTTGAGGATAGAAATTTGCATTGTCTAAATCAGTAGCCGCTATCAGCCAAAGGCATTTGTGGCTAATGGCTACTGTGTTTAACCATGTACCCTTACACTGGGCAGGAAGTGGGTCCCCTGCACTTGCCCCAGGGCTTGGCTTACAGTAGAGGCTCAATGAAGATTTGTTGAATGAATGAATGAATGAAAGATTAGCAGCTCTCCAGAATGTTTCTAAAGGGCAGCATAGAGAGTGGGGAAGGTCTGGAGCTTCTCCCCAGCTCTCTCTGCTGGGGAGACTTAGGCTTGAAGAAGATATGTGATGATTCTGGATTTCTGGCCATCAAAACAGCAGTGGTCCTGGCCACTGGACACACATTCAGTGCTGGCCCCATGTTGAGAGCGTCTCCTGAGGGAATCTCACTGCACCTCCCAGTTGCTTTGCACCCCCCAAGAGACAGAGAGGGAAACTGAGGCCCAAAGAGGCAAAGGAGTCTCCTCAGGACACACAGCAAGAATGGCAGGAGGTGAACTCAGAGCCAGGCTGATGGGGTGGCTGGGGTCCTCCCTGGCCTCATGCAACCTTTGACTTGGCCTGTGGTTTTCTTTGCCCTTCAGGGCTACGTTGTGATATCTGGTGGACTCTTCTACCAGCACTGAGGCAGGTTCACTGGGAGGACTGACAGTGGGCCAGTTTGCTGCTCTGGGGACCCTCTTACCTCGATCCACAGGGGGAAACTGAGGCAAAGCCATACTCAGCCATCACCAGCAAGCCAGACTGACCAACTGAGCTGTTTAACCTTCACTGAGTGTCTGGATCCCTCTCCCTTGCTTCCTCCCCATCTCTCCCCCTCCTCTTCCCTCACCTCTTTGTCCTCTGTCCCCTTCTGGTGGGGAGCAGACTGCTCCTCCAGGCTGTGTAGACCTGCCCTCTTCCATTAAACAACTTCTTTTGAGCTGCAACCTCCAGCCAGGCCTGGTGAATTCCATGTATCCAAGGCAATCCCTGGGTCTTTTCTGTCTCTGGAGCCCCCAAAGCTGCGTGAAAGAGGAAGAGGATGTGACCACATCTCTGTTGATCACAGCTGTTGACTCAGTCATGCTCTTGCCCAGGGGAGATCCTTTTTTGAAAGAGGCCTCTGGACAGTAACGTGGATGAGCTGGAAGTTAGAAGCACCATGGGGCACTTCTGGCGCTGCGCCTGCTACCTGGTAGCATCCTTTGTCTCGTTACTAGAGCCTCATAAGAGCCCCATGAGCCAGGCAGGCAGGTCTGGAGTTTCATTTTACAGATGGGGCCGCAGGAGAGGAATGGCCCCAGAGTCTCAGAGCTGGACAGTGACAGATCCCCAACATTGTGACTTTCTTGCTATCCAGACACAAGATGTCCAGTTCCCTCAGTCATCCACCAGCGCCCCCACCTGGATTTTGTCCTTCAGTCACAAACTTTAGGTGATGGGAAGTTCATTGCCTTTCTAGGCAGTACCTCTAGCCTTGGTTTACTCTGGTCATGACCATGTGTTTCATTCTAAGGAGGCAGCATCTGCCTCCCCAGCCTCTGCCCTTCTGGTCTCATCAGATATGTCTAACTCTTCCCTCTGAAAGCTCTGCAACCCAGTGAGTCATAACCACCACAATGGCTCAGGGGGGATCAAGGGGTACAAACACTGGCAAGCCAAGGACATGTGCTTTTCTCCTCCTGATAAGCTAATCTCTTAGCCAGAGACACGATTTCTTCCTGCCCAGATATACAGGATTCATGTTCTGCCTGTGTTCCCTTTGATGCCTGAATTTCCACCATCTGTAAGCAGAGTCTTTGGTATGGTGTGACACTAGCCACTCTCTCCCTGTAAAAGTTCAGGTTCATTCCAGAAGGCTCCAGTGTGACAGGGTGAAGGGACTTAACCAAGCCCAGAGTCTCAGTGGTAGACTGTAGGTGGAACAGTACACTCAGTGGTAGGAGGTAGGGGATAGTACTAGGGAGTGGAATGGGGAAGACTGGAAAATCCAGCCTCAAGAACTTGCTCAGGACAGTGGGGCTTTTATTTCATTTGGTTGCTTAGTTAATAAATTCTTTAATCCTACTTTTATTGAGGCTTAGTAAAGGTTTAGCCTTAGGCCAGGTTGTCTGGAGTATGGGAGAGACACAGACCCAGCCCATAAAGGAAGGAAGATAATAACCTAGAAAAATAGTATGAGCTCAATATGTAGGATCTTTCCAACCATCAGTCAGTCCAGTGACTCATCCATACATCCACTAACCAACCCCATCCATTCAACTATCCATCCACTCATCCACCCATCCATCTGTCCATCTATCCATTCATGCATCCATCCACCTATCCACTCATCCACATACCCATCTACCCACCCACCCATCCATCCATCTGTCCATCCACCTATCCACTCATCCACATATCCATCCATCCATCCATCCATCCATCCATCCATCCATCCATCCACCTATCCACTCATCCACATATCCATCCACCCATCCATCCATCCATCCATCTACCCGTCCATCCATCCATCCATCTCTCCATCCATCCATCCATTCATCCATCTACCCATCTACCAATTCATTCATCCATCCACCCATCTATTCATCCATCCACCCATCCATCTCTCCATCCACCTACTAAGCCCACCCATCTACCTATCCATTCACCCATACATGCATCCTTTCATCCATACATTCACTCATTTTTTTCATTTTTTCCAAACAACCAGGCTTTGTTTGTCCCTGTGATGTGCCTGGTTCAATAATATGTTATTTTAAGAGGAGAGAGATGTAAATGCCTGCCCTGAGCTCCCTGCCTAGAAAGAAAGCCATCAATCCCTGATAGATGCCATTCGGTCATTCAGTGAGGTGCCTGCTAGAAATGACTTTAACAAGGACAGATGAGAGCAGTAATCTGGGTCAAGTGAGAGGATAGAAACCACACAGGAGCATAAATAGGGGAAGCTTAGTATGAAGAGTGATTAACTATGGTAAAGAATGACTATGAAGGCAGCTGTGTGTGGTCCTCTAGGGCTGAGGGAGAGCATCTAAGGAAGGACAAGCTGGGAAGGGCTTTAGGCCTCTTTGGAAAAAGACTTGCTCAGCCTGTTGGACAGCACAGACACTGGCGGGTTTGGCCTGGTGGGAGCTGCCCTGGACTTCTGGGCAAGCAGCATGGGGGTGGGTTAGGGGTGTAGCTTGTGGATGGAGCAGGGCTCAGTGTATGGCTCTCTGGGCCACAGGCAGCTGCATAAGACTACAGCTGCTGGTGACCTCCTATTTACAGAGGAGTTTGGGCACCAGCATGGACAAGAGGCCTTCAGAGGGACAGGCTAGCTGGGTGGGGATATCTCTGGTTTCTGTCTGGAGACAGCTGCAGAAGGGCTGTCCACAGCTGAGGCTGTAGGCTCACGGAGGGACCTAGCTCTGGGCCTGTGGCTTGAACAGGCTTCACCCACATCGCTGTACAGCCACTGGGACTTGCAGGAAGCATCTTCTTACTGCCCCTCCAGGGCCTCCCCTGAGAAAGGTTACCATCATGCTCACTAAGGAGAAACGCTTAACGGAGTCCCATCCCGTGTCATAGAACACAGTTTAAGGGTGCGTTCAGAGAGGCGCTACTAAACTACTAAACTCACCCCCAGCAGAGCAGGAAGGCTGGGTTTAGTCGATTTTCAGTATCATAGAGTTCTGTCCCCTCACCATAAAGAGGCTAAAAAAAAGAGCCTGGGAGTTGAGCGCTGCCCAAGGCCACACAGCTTGAGAGTCCTGTGGCTGGGATTAAGGCTCAGGTCCCTGAACCCACTCAAGGGGTTCCTCCTGTCTCCTCTGCCCTACGCCCAGACAATGCTGAGGGAGGCAGGGAGGGCCGCTGACTGGAGCCAGAGCCACACGGGGTGGATTTGCAGGCGTGGAGGGTGTGAGACCTGCCTATCCCAGTCTGCTGAGGGCGGGTTGCAGGGATAAGGCAGACTGGTTCCTCCGGCTCAGGGCAGGGCAGGACAGAGATGGGTTGAGCAGCTGAGGGCCCGGGTCTCACTCTGTCCTGTGCTGGTCCAGCCATGCAGTGTGACCTCCAGCAGCACTGATTCCCCTTGGCCTCAGTGGTCCCATGTGCACATGGGCATGTGGCTTCCTCAGTCTTCCAGACCTGTGGGGTCCCTGTGGTGTGGATGAAGAAACTCCAGACACCTAGCTGTCCCAGCACAAAGGCCTTTGAGGTTCCCTAGGCCAAGCCTCCCTGGGGAGCTCAAGGGAGCAGAGCAGAGCCCGGCACTGGGGCCTAGTTCTAGTCCCAGCCCTGTGGCTGCTTGGCCTGTGACATCCCCCCCACCAACATCACCCCTAACTTCATTGCCCCCACATAGGAATCTTAAAAGAAAGCCTTCCTACCTACCCGGTACTTACCGTGTCCCAGTGTCTTCTGCAGGAATGTCCCTCTGAGGTTAGATCACTTGGCCATTAGCTCCCCTGCCCCGTGAGTGAATCTGGGAGGCACAAACTCTGCTGGGTTCAGCTGGTGTCTCCCAGGCCTCTGCATGAGCCAGCCCCCACCTGAAACGCATCCTCTGTCCTATAGAGTTGGCTCTGCTTGGCCCCTGGCATCAGCTCCAGCATCCCCTGCTCAACGGATCTCCCAGCTCTGATGAGAACCCTGTCATTCCATCCCTGTCCTGTCCCCAGTGTTGTCCACCACCCTTTCCTCCCTTTGGAGTGGCTGGCCCTGCAGTCATTGACTTGTGTGGCAACTGACCCCCCTGTTCACTGAGGCAACTCCAGTGCCCTGAATGGGCCTGGCACACAATAGATGCGCAAAAAGGGATTTTGTTGAAAGAACAAATGCATGCCTACTGTGTGCCTAGCCTTGTGGGAGGTGCTGGGTCTAGGAGAGGGCCCAGTGTAAGCATGAATGCCCATTCCAACAACCAGAGCTCGTCCCTCACACCTGCCCTCCTGTGGTCACCAGCCTCCCAAGACACCCTTGTCCTCTGTGCTATTTACGTTGGAACAGACTGAAATGTCACATGAGCATCAAGGCTCCTGTTCTTTGGGCCTTTAGATAATTATCTGGGCCAAGTAGCTAATCAGGCTCCCAAATATAAGGGCTTCCTCATCTCAGGGAGGCAGGGGTCAGTCATCTGCAGAACTTCCTCAACCTTGTCAAGGTAAGGACAGGTGCCTACCTGTGGAACTCTTGCCAGAGAGTCTTATCCAAAAGAGACGTTTTAAAGGTGAGAAAACTGAGGCTCAGAGAGGGGAAGAGGCTTGCCTTATGACACACAGCAAATGGACGGCAGCGCTAGGGCTTGGATCTATGGTGTCTTGTATGTGCTCTATACCTCACAGTGCCCTCTTCAGATGCTGCAGGACTTGGGAAAAGCCAAGGAGACAGCAGAGCCAATGGGCTTCCTTGGGCTCCACCTGAGGCTAGAAGACACCACCAGAGAGGGAAAATCTCAGCTCTACTTTGTAGGAACTCAGAGTTGAGCTGGCAGCCATGGGTGGGGGCATCCAGGAGTGTGTGGCAGGCAGAGAGAGGGAGGACAGGACTCCTGGTGCAGGAGCACATGAGCAAGGGATGGGAACGGGACAGCAGGAAAAGCTCACCATGGTGGGATAGATTATGTGCATGGTCAGGTTCAAAGTGAGATCTTTTGAGGCTGGGGCAGTTGGAGTGCCTTCCTGGTGGAGGAGGCAAGGGCTGAATTAGGACTTGAGGGATGAGCAGGTAACAGTGGCCAGAGGGAAGGCATTCCAACAGAGAGAGACAGCTTAGGCAAAAGCATGAGCTGCAACAAAGCCCTGGCATTAAGCATTTGCCCCAGAAACACCCACATGATCAGTTACCCTAAAGTCACTTGTATTCCATTAGGGCAAAAACCCTGCCTTGAGCGACCCTACTATCTGGCATGAGTTCTGGCCTGGGAAGGGGGAGTCTGGGGTGATGCTTAGGCCCCCTGTCTATGAGATGGGGCTGGGGTTGGAGAAGACCTTCACCTGGCCCAGAAGCCACACCCCCAGCCCTCCCTGGGGATGATTTTCAAAGACATTCCACTTTAGATGTGCAGGCACAGGAACACACATGCCTATCTTCATGGGCTGAGGAAGCTTGAAGGTCGCTTATTTTTAAGCCCAGATAGATATTTAAAATCTGAATGGGGCTCAGCGCCTATGGCTCAACCAGCTAAGGCGCCAGCCACGTACACCTAGGGTGGCGGGTTCGAATCCCCAGCCCGGACCCGCCAAACAACAATGATGGCTGCATCCAAAAAATGGCCAGGCGTTGTGGTGGGCGCTTGTGGTCCCAGCTGCTTGGGAGGCGGAGGCAGGAGACTCGCTTGAGCCCAGGAGTTGGAGATTGCTGTGAGCTGTAATGCCACGGCACTCTACCCAGGGGGACAGCTTGAGGCTCTGTCTCAAAAAAAAAAAAGTACTATTATTATCCCCATTTT
>CAUYTI010116006.1:0-16766 GCA_963575145.1 Galago senegalensis
CCCTTCCCCGTATCCTTAGGTTGTTATTAGGTTATAGCTTTCATATAAAAGGTATAAATTAGTTTCATAATAGGGGTGTGTACATTGGATACTTTTTCCTCTTAAAGTTGTTTTTCAAAGGTATATTGTTTCACAACCTTGTAATGGAAGATTCTAGTAAAAAGGGAAAATAAAATTCACATATGTCCCAAATATTCCACGGGGCTTACACTTTCTGTACCTTCTTCACTTTGTGCCCACTGCCCCTCTTGCTCATTTTATTCTGAGTGCCTAGAAGAGTGCCCAGCACAGGGTGGGGATTGGCTAAGTGTTTTGTGAGTGAATGATCAACAACATGGGGGTGTTACAATAACATCCATGACCACCCAGCTGCAAATTTACAACCAAGGCTCTCAGACTTCACACCCAGTATGCCTCCTGTTACACAATGGCCGTCATCTGTGTATGTGCCCTAGTCTTGCCTGAGATGAGCATCTACAGACATGTCTGAGCATTAGTTTCTATCTGCATCTGTGATAGATTGGATGCTGAATGGCCTGAGGACCATGTCAGTATTTCAAGGAGAATGTGATTGTAAGTCTTTGCAGATTTCTAAAGATCTTACATACTCACACCCTTGGGGTAGCTATAGTTTGGAAGAAGAAAAAGAGATTGGAAATTACTTTGGAATCCTGGGAACATGAAAGCTACTGCTTCTGTTTTTTGGCTTCTGTGGGTAACGATAACAAAGAAAAGGAGTAAGGCTGCCAGCTTGGACCTGAGTAAGTGCACGGGGAGCTCCAGGCTAGTGGCTCCTACAGAGATGTCAATCTGGAGGCAACTTGAAAAAATAACCATGGTGAAAATGGTTCATAATTCTTTTCTGTGTGCAAATAGAGGAATAATAATTATTATAATAATATTGACATCTGTTTTTTAAAACACAATTTTGTCAGGTTAGAGTAAATGTGAGAAATTCTATCTAGTGTTTTTTTTAACACACTGCACTATCTGGCTTGCATTACTCATGCCTAATTTCTGTAATTGGGAAGTGAGGTTTGACAGAACATGTACCTAAGCAGATGGCATCTTTACCTTCTTTCATCACAAAAGCCAAACGCCATGAATATAAAGATGTTACTGCCAATACTATTTAATTCTTGGAACAAAACTGATGAACAGGCATTTTTGTACCCCATGAACAGATGAGAAACACAAGTCACAAAAACTTGCCCAAGGAATACGGGTCTATTAAACGGCAAAGCCAGAACTCATATCCAGATATGAATCAGGCCTGCTCGTGATTCTTGGTCAGAAAGTGTTGATTGCTATGTGGTTGTGAATTCAGGCTAAAAGCCCCAGATATGATTTTATTTGTTTATTTTTATCTTCCTTGTATAACTTTAAAAAATGTATTAATGTGTATTTTGTACATATTTCGGGGGTATATGTGATATTTTGATAACTGTAGACAATAGGTAGTGATCAAATCAGGATAATTGGGATGTCCACCACCTCAAACAGTTTTTTGGGATAACTGTTGGGAACTTCACAATTCTAGCTATTTTGAAATATATGCTAAATCATTGCTAATGATAATTTCTCTATAGCACTGTTGAATACTAGAACCTACCCCTTCTATCTAACCATATTTTTGTGCTCCTAATTCTTGTGACTACATGGAATACCACATCCACATTCTCGATGTGTTTGTAAATTACACATGCATGTGATGAGAGATGAGAGGAAAAAAGGAAAAATACTGGATATAAGACAATTACTGGTAGCTACCTAAGACATTGGCTGCCCTTTTAATTCTACCTCCACTCCAGTGTGTCTTTATGGTAGCATGTAATACTACATGTAACAATCTACTAATACTTTCATCATCCTGGCCAGAGCTTGCACTCTGGAAGAACAGGGACTGAATGGGTTCATGGTTTTGCCCTGAGGTTCTACCCAGTATGCTCCATACATGAGGCTCTGTATGTAACCAATGTTCGTGAAACTTCCACTGAATTCTAGTGCTTTGAGAATCTGCATTCTAAATGTAACTGGGTTATTACTAAAGGTGGAAAGGTCTCCTTGGAACCAGTTTTGGGAAGAGCATCCATAAGTAAATGAATGATTGGTCACCTGTACAACTGTCTCTTAGTACAACATTTATGACCTTGATGGACTTAATTTTTACACTTCTATAAAGGGAAAGGTACAACATGCTAGTTCACAAAATGATTCACATTCTAGTGCCCTTTATATCCAAAATATGAACATTTCACAACTGACGTAAGTATGTTTGCTATATACACAACAATTAGAGGACATTTCTCACCTATAGTTATACATTTCTTTTAAAGATTTGTTTTTATTTTAGTAATATAGAAAGAGCATGTGTAGTTCTAAGCAGATATAGAGCCTTTGTCTTTTCACAGTGTTAGAGATGACTTTTTAAATAGGCAGAGAAGTTAAGGAACCACTAAGAAAGCTGTCACCAGTGAAGGGAGGGGTTCCATATCAAGAAGGATAGGGTCTGCCTGGGAAGAGCTGCCACCCTCACGTCTGCTACCCTAGAAGAGCAGAGAGCAAAAGAAAGCCCATAGAACTTTAAAAAATAGTTTTCTGTTTAGAAATTGGATTACATTATGCCTATAGTTTCAGTTGGTAAGAACAATTATATTAAACAGATGTACCCTGGAATCAGGGACAATTCGCTTATCAGCTTTGCTTATCTGAGTCTGAGTTCCGTCCTCCAATGTTTGAAAAGCTTTGATGCCTCAACATGATGTTTGCCAAAGTAGTGTCTATAATGAGCAGCCAAATTCTCCGTATTTCAGGCGCTTTCTTTTAAACTGCTTTTGAAGGGGACTGTCAAGCGTTGCATGCGGTTTGTCAGTTAACACTTGGGGAGTGAAATTCACAAAGGGCACTTTATGAACCTTCACAACAAGGATATCTTTGCCAACACTTCAGAGCTATTTTAAGTTTGGGAGTTGTAAGTACCTCCCTCTTCTTAGAGGTGATAGTAGGTGACCCGGGACACCTGGGTTTTAAGTGAGTTTGCACTTTTCAAGACCTGCTAGCACCCTTGGGGACTTCAACTGCTTTATACATCGAGGAGTTGGGCCTTTTGTTTATGGGTCCTCTTTCATCTAAGAGGTTTAATAATGATGATTGTGACTATAAATAATGATAAATACCATTTATTGCTTATTAATGAGCCAGCATTGTAATCAATTACCTACATGATTTCATTGAATACACACTAAAACCAAGAGGCAAATAGTATTTATTATTTGAGCTATTAAGAGATGGGAAAATCAAGGCTCAGAAAGTTTTTTTTTTTTTTTAATTTTTTAAAATTTTTTTATTTTTTGAGACAGAGACTTTCTCTGTCACCATGAAGAAGAGGGCCATGAAAGTCATAGCTCACAGCAAGCTCGAATTAGCAGGACTACAGGTGCCTGCCACAAGGCTCAGCTTATTTTTCTACTTTTTTAGTAGAGCCAGGCCCTTGCTCTTGCTAAGGCTTGTCTTGAATTCCTGAGCTCATGCAATCCACCTGCCTCAGCCTCCCAGAGTTCTAGGATTACAGGTGCACGCCACCACACCCAAGTGAACCTCAGAAAATTTATATAAAATGTCTAATTAAATAAAATGCAAGTGGTTAAATTGAATTTGTACCCAGGATTGTATGACTTTAGATCACATTATTTACTTGTCCTTATTCTTTGAAGAATAAGGCTGTCAAAGGAGGGGAAAGAAAAAAGGTGTATGTAGGGGGCAGGCTGGGGGTGGAGGTGGGGGAGATTATAAAAAGTGCTTAAGTGCCAATTAACTAACTCCTTTTTTTTTCTGTATTGCTTGGGGAATATCATGTTAATATGTGTGCAGTGGGTAGTGTGTGTACGTGGGTGCACTTGGGTATATTTTCCCATATTCTAACATTCTTGTGCACTCAGAATGGTTGTCGTGAGGACTGGTAATCTTCTGTGGTTTATGCTGGGCTTTTGAGATGCTTGCCTTCTCGGTCAGTTTCATAACCCATCTTGTTGGTAATATTTGAAAGTCTCAGTTTCTGCAGGTTGGAGCTGGGAATCTACTCGGCAACTCTTTGCTCCTTTCATTGCGAGCTAACCACAGACCACTTTGTACACTGGCATTTTGAGAATAATGGTAAAAGAAAGAAAACCCCAGGATACAGGCAAGTGTCTAAAGACCAGGAAAATAAGCATCCAGCTCATTTTGGAGACAAGGGCGGCTCAGCCTGACGTTCCAACGCCTACACACTTCCCTCTGCTTTTCACTCATCCTCCTCATTAATTCCTCTCTTCATTTACTAAACAGATGAGTAGCAAGGAAGACAATAGAATTAAGCCAGAACAAAGAGGCCCCTTTCTCCCCTTCCTTCAGAATAAGGAGGGTTTAATGACAGGAGGTCCATTGCGATTATCTGGAGCCAAGCATTTCTACCTCAGTGATCACTGCTTTGAGCAAAAGGAAGTGCTCGGGAAGGGGTAAAGATCCAGTGAACTGACCACTTCGAAGAGAATTAACCAAAGGGTGATTTTGCAAATTTTATTTTTCCTGGGCAGAACTGCATTATGAAAGGCCAGCCAGGCACTTCCTTGCCTTATCTGGAAGACAAACTTTTTGTGCTCTCAAAGCTTAACTTCACCTGCCCTTCTATCCCTGACCTGCTTGTCCAGGGTATTTTCAGAACTGCTGCGCTGTCTACTTACTTCTCTCTTCTGGGCTTTATCTTACAAACTAGCTGCCTAAATAATCTCCTTAAAGTATAGATCTGATGGTGATATTTTGCGCTCAAAAAGCTTTAATGGCTTAGCTTTGTCTAAACAACAAAAATCAGACTTTGTGGCTTAACCTTCAAAACTTTCTATGACCTGGCTCTAGTCTACCTACCTAAACATTTTCTGCATTCTCTGCCCTTCACATAACTTCACTTTTTTTTTTTTAGTCCCTATAGCTTATATGAAACTAAAATTTGGCTTCCCCATAATAGAATATAAATTCTATTATGAAGGACAGGATTTTTGTCTGTTTGCTGGATAAATATATGCTGAATTGATGGAATTGATAAATGGCCCTTTCCACATTTTCCTGACTGTAACTTTGCTTCTTTCTTCTCTTCTCTATAAATAAATGTTCAAAACCAGCTAATCAGTCAATTCCTCCATTAAACAGTATCGTGCTAGGAGGAGTAAATCTCTTCCTTCTGTGAATTTGAATAATTCTTTATATTCTAACAAGTCTTATTCACATCTTACTTTTAACTTTCAATGATAACTATTTAGATATCTATCTTATTTATTTGACTAAACTTTAAGCTCTTTGGGGAAAATATGCATCTTAATTTTTTTTCTTCCCCCCCCCTTCCCCACCACCCTCCCACAGTAATGATCCTAAGATATTGCCTTGCAGATAATAGATACTGAAAAAGGCACTTGGCTAAGAATTTTTTATTGTCACTTACCATTCTGTTAAAATACGTAGTAAAATCCTTGCAAAGGTATGTCTTTTAGTGCTCTTTTCTTGTATCCCAGTAAACTATATTTTAATGAAATAATAATTGTTTCATTGCTAGTTACTAAAATACTTAAAAATGTGCTGGTAATTGACTATTCTTTAGCATTTGGGGAAATAAAAAATGATGTATACCCAAACCCATAGACCACATAACACCAAGGGTGAACCCTTGTGGAAACTGCAGGCATTTGGTGCTGTTGATGTCTCTGTGTCGGTTTATCAGTTCTGACAAAGGTGTCGCTCAGGTGTGGGATTGTGACCGTTATGGAGACCATGCATGTATGGGGCCTCAGGGTGCATATGGGCAATCTTTGTACTCTTTGCTTGCTTTTGCTGTGAACCTAAAACTGCTCTAATAAATAAAATATATTTTTAAAAACCCATACAAAACAAATAAAAACCTCTATTTTCTTACTTCTTCCTTTCCTGCCGAGTAATTTTAAAACACACGCACACACTCATTCAGAGAAAATCTTGTTGCACATGTCACCATGGAGAACATTTTTGATGCTCAGAAACCTGCTGGGCCAGTATCCTAAAATCTTATATGATGTGAAAAGTAGGTTCCTATTTTGAGATAAATGTTAGGAAAGGGAATTAACTAGCTCAGTTTAATAGGTATTCTTTGGTGAGTTTGGAGCCAAACTCTGACAGTGTGACTTGGGAGCCCAAGATCTTAAGTACAAGATGTCTTCAGCAAGCCACGTAAGTTGTCTGGGTCTTATTCCTTCTCTTTTAGGCTCTAATGAACAAAACTTTCTTCCTGCATGAAGCCAAGAGGAGTTGTCAATGAGAAAGTAGTAAAATATTACCTTTACCTTTGGCTTAAAGTTCCTGTATATTTTAGGCAATAGAACATTAACATTTACTTGGGTGAGGTTAATCTATTTAAGTAGTTACAAATAGATGTGGCAACACTACACTAATTTTTAGCATAGTCATATTTTTTCTGTGTTGCTATTTCTTCATTTTACATATTTAATATTTTTCCTCTTTATGGATGTGATCTCTTAAGGAGAATAAACGACCAAAACTAAGAATACATGACGTGGAGATTAGTTTCCTGCATTTATAAAAAAAAATAGAAACCTCTATCTGAGAAGCTAGATGCCTTCTGAATTATATCTCTGACTGTTGACTGGATATTGTGCTCCAGGGCCTGCTTCTCCAGGGAAGAGCAAGTTTTTCTGAGAGGGTCCTTTCCCTTTGTTCCCACATAGAAGGTAATCATCTATGTAGAGAAATCTTGGCTTTGGCCAAAGGCTCTGTTTAAGATATATTGATTGTAATTGAATGAAGATTGTTGAAAGTAAGATCCATGCACAATTGAGTGCGTCTTACTTAATGAATTGAGTCTAGTTTCAAGGTCTTGAACGTGAGAATTTCAGCCTTAGATTGCCAGAAAGCAACTGTAGCATAGCCAGTGCTTCCATGGGTCTCACTTTTCTCTGTTTTTCCTTCACTCCTCCTCATGGGGGTATAGTTATGTTTATTAATGACATCGATAATTGATTACTCTGGGTTTGAAGATGGATATTCTTTCACCAAATCTCCCTTCTGCAATAGGAACAACGTGGATTGCTAACAAGAGGGAAAGTATTCAGTAGGATTCTGTGAACTCACAGACCTTTACGTCTAGGCACCTGCTTTCCCTGAGAGGTTACCAGTATCACTGGTGGACAAGAACATGCTGCTGCTTAAAACACCATGAAAGACATTTTGTTTAGATTCTCTTCCAGGAAAAGAAGCTGGAGATTAGACCTATTGAGGTTGTTCCAGCTCCAGGGATAAAAAGTTCCTTAAAACTGCTTCCTTAAAAATAGGGCACTGTCTAAATTGAGTCATTGTGTTACCCAAGTGCTATCTAGTTTTCAAATCAAAACGTAAACAGATAGGGGTGATGAATAGATTCAAACATCCTCATGATGTGAGTACAGAGACTTGACATCCAAATGGTCAAAGGCTGAACCTATTGTTTAATCCCCAAATTAATCTAAATTCTTCAGCTTTTAAATATTTAGTATTTTTGGTGGTTCCTTCCATTCCAGAAATTAAAAAAAAAAAAAACAAAAAAACTCTCAAAACCAAAACTGGGCTCTAGTTCTATTTACGGTTTTTTTCTCACTCATCCAGAGCCAGGAAAGATGGAAAGTATCTCTGAGTCTTATTTCCTTCATGCAGTTCCTAGAGAATGATAACTATTTAGCCAAATACAGAAATGCTCAATGGGAAGTTTCATTCTATGTTTCGTGAACATAGAACCCAAACCTAGTTTTCAGTTGTCAGGGTTTTGCGATAGGCTTTTGTGTAAATTAGTTTTTCTCATTCGTATTCTAGTTTTATGTACTCATTAGGTTGTTTGATAAATCTGTATCCAATGCCTATTCTGTGGCAGGCATTGGGCTTTGCTGCTGGATATAGAATAGTGAACAAAATAAGTGTGATTTGTTCCCTTTTGGAGTTTATAGCCTATTGAAGAAGACAGATACTAACCAAAAATGAAGAAATGAAATATGATTAAAGAAGGATAGGGAAAAAAAAGCAGGATGAATAGAAACACCTGTCTTTATATATAGGTAGATTTAGAAGCCCTCCCTCCCCCCCATTCCCTCTTCCTTGAGAAAAGGGAGACATTCACTATTCACTACCTTGTTATCACAATTCACTGTTTTGCCACCAATTTTATTCTCCCTGCCTGTGTTCCTGAGTGTTTTGTGCACTGAGGTCCCTCTCTCCCTTCATGATGAGGGGAATTCTCATTCCCCGAGTCGTGGAAAGTCTAATCGCAATGTGCTCTGACCTGTTTGGCTGATGTCTCTGCGGCTACCAAGTGCTGCGTGCCTCTCTGCGGACTGTCCTCCTCTGTTCATTGTGTCGACTTTGTCATCTGCCATTATCTGCTCGCCTCCCAGAGAGTTTGCTCCTACCAGCTTTCCTGCTAGTCAGGTTTTTTTCCTGTTTCTAAACATACATCTCAATGTCTGGCATGATCTTCACACTTTCCCAGTCACCTTCCTCGGCTCAACCTGTCTACTCGGCAGACAAGCACTTTGGAACTTCATATCTCCTCTTTCTCATGCCACTGACATAGTCTTTTTTTGGCACAGATGTCAACAGGTAGGATCAAATGGAAAGAGGCGTGAAAGGTTAATTCCCCAATATCAGCCTCGACTATAGGAAATGTATTTGCAGAGTAAGAGCTAAGTGGAACTCCTTGAATGAACAATATTCTGTGACAACTATTAAATGAGAACATTTCTGTAGCAATGGAGACAAAGTAAGGTTGTTTCAATGTCATGGGTCACTGGGTGAAGAGCAGAAAAAGCCAGCTCTTCGTCCTTACACAAGAGCCCTTCAGACGTGGGAAGCCAGTGTTACAGACTGCAAAAGTTTACCCAAAGTGTGAGCAGCGGTTGCCAAAAGTCGAAGGAGAATTTTTTCAAACACAATTATTAATCTTAATCAAATTCTTATTCAAGCATGACCATTATCAATCTATCAACATTATATACAAAGCAAAATGTAAATTACAAATGTATTTATGTAGATAAGGAAGAGAATTGTTATTTATGTTATTTGAGAAATTATATCAGCAGTGACTTTGCTTCCAGAATAGAGGCTACGTAATAGATTTTACATCAAGTAGATATTTTTTAAAAGGATTGTCAAGACTTAGGGGAGAAGAGACTTTTTTTCTCATCCTGGCTAAGAATACTAAAATAAAATATCATATTAATAAGAGAAAGCACACAAATATATATAAGTATTACTTGACACAAGAACCTTCATAAATGAAGACTCCCTGCAAACAAGGAAAGTAGGGTTACTTTTATAGATTGATGTACAGAAGTATCAATAGAGGACAATCTGGTATAATCCAAATGTAATGCAGTGGTATTTGGGAGAAACTTAGGCAGGGCTGTTTGTTCAACTCCTTCTCTGTGTTTCTGTGTCTTCATTCCTTTCCTCTGGGTTTAAGGTGGTTCTCAACCTGTGCGTTGTGACCCACAGGAACTATATTAAAGGGCCATGACAATAGGAAGGTTGAGAACCACTGCTCTAGAACGAGAGACTGATCAGCTACATTGGGGGAAGGTTAGAGAACTATTTTATGGTCCACTTCAGGGGAGGAAATGGAGGTCAGATAAACCTTCCTGCTTCTGCTATTTGTTCAGATGCTAAGGTGCTATCCTTGGGGGAAGCATATTCTGATCCCCATCAAAATGGAAAGGTCATTTATTAGTCTAAGTTGAGAATAAACAAAACTCCATAGACTCCTTTTTTTCAAAATGGTTCCTTTTCCGATTTCTTTTCTTTATTTCAGTATTTTCATTGAGATTAATTTGGAGTTGGAAGGACTTTAATTAAACATGAAGATGTTTCTTAACAAAAGATTTAGAAGAATTTGTTTAATGATTGATTTATTTACACTCACCTTCAAAAAATTATTTGAAATGACTTATTAAAATTATATATGTCAAGAAGACATAGATAAACAAATGAGAAAAAAAATAAGAAGAAAACAAAAACAGAAAGAAAGCTGAACCGGGGTATAGTTGTTGCTTATAACAATGGACTGGATGGAGGGTGGAGGGTCATAGTAGGAAGACCTCATGTGAAAGAATGTTCAGGAATATAATCCACAGATTTTAGTGGCTCAGGGGGAGACAGTTATTTGTGTACTGAAACCAAAAGAATGTTCTCTTGAGCAATTCTGAAAAAAAAAAGGGGAATGGAATGAAAAGCATACTCTACAATGTTAGTTCACTAAGAACCATCCAGAATATTATATATTAATTGTCTTTTATCAAGCTATATTAGTTTTTTATTAATATAACAACATTGCTATTATAATAAATTGATACAAATTTAGTGGTTTAGAATAGCACATTTTTATTACCTAATAATTCTAGAGGTCAGAAGTCTGAAATGAGTCCTATGATCAGGGTGTGGACAAAGCTATAATTCTTCTGGAAGTTTTAAGAGAGAGCCCATCCCTTGTACTTTTTGGTTTTGTTTTGTTTTCTTTTTGTTTTGAGACAGAATCTCACACTGTTGCCCTGGTTAGAGTGCTGTGCTGTCAGCCCAGCTCACAGCAACCTCAAACTCCTTGGTTCAAGTAATCCTTCTGCTTCAGCCTCTGGAGAACCTGGTACTACAGGTACCTGCCACAGTGCCTGGCTCATTTTTCTATTTATAGTAGAGATGGGTCTCACTCTTGCTCAGTTTGTTCTCAAACTCCTGAGCTCAAGCAGTCTACCCACCCCAGCCTCACAGAGTGCTAGAACATTCCTTGTATTTTCAAGCTTCCAGAGCTGGCCTACATTTCTTGATGACTGGCCTGTATCTCTGACCTCTGCTTCTGTCCTTAGATCTCCTCTGACACTAACCCTCCTATCTCAGTTTTATAATGACCATGGTAGTTACATTGGGCCCACCAGGATGGTCCAGGATAATTTTCCATGTCAGCATCTACATGTCCGTTTTGCCATGTAATGTAATATATTCCAAAAATTAGAAAATGACCATCTGTTGGGCGTGACTAATCAGCCTACCACTCATACCTTCATGTAGGCAGATGATCGGATGGGAAAACTGGATGAGTCTGCACACTAGCTCTCTGGTCATGTCCAACATATAAGGAGAAGTCAGGAGAGTTCTGAGTACACTCATATTTTATGGTCATGAAAGAAAAATTTGTTCTGGAAGCTCTGGTTTTCATTTTGATATTAAGCTGGAGGTAACTACTCTGAGCATATATAGCTTATCTTAAGAACTATCTCTGTTTTCAGAGTCAAAGGCCAAGAAAACAACAATAAAAGCTGCAAGTAATTTTCTGTGAGTTAATCTGCGTGGTGATACAGAGCGCAGCAATGGTTGAACACAATAGCTGTACTTGAGATGATTGTCCACAGGGAGATCTCAGCCTAAGAAGCTCAGGCTTGAAGTTACTAAAGTAGAAAATGACTTTACATTTTATAAAGAATTAGATGGATAGGTTAAGAGAAAATACCTCACAATCTAAAATATATGGTAGGTTTTAGAAAAGTAGTTTGTTTCTCCTGGCTAAGTTTGGGGAGCTAAACTTTGGCATCCTTTGGTATTACAGGCACCTCTGACCTTTGGAAGTAATTCATGTGAAGGTCTCAGGCCTTGATGTCTAGGAAAGATGGCATTCTCATAAGGTATATGACAGCTGCCTACTCTGTGCCCTAGAAAATTGACTTATTTTTTCCTAGTCTTGCCCTTACATTAGCTTAGAGATGAAACTAGAGGATGGTTAACTTTGGGCCAAGATTGCTGGCCAGCAATAGGAAACCATGCTGGGAAGTGGCTGGCCCCAATCATCCAAAGATCTATAGACAAAAATTGTGGGGCTTTTGACACATTTAGTTCTATTCTGTGACAACAGAAAAAGTCCTTCGACAAATTCTCAGACACTAGGAAAAGTCCTGCCAGGTATCTGTTCTTACTACAGACAATATTAATCTTTATATCCCATAAAAAGATGCATTGGTTTGATATGACTGCCATAACACACTACCACTGACTGGGTGGCTTCAACAAGGGGAATTTATTTCCTCACAGTTCTAGAGATTAGAAGGTCAAGATCCAGATACGGCAGGCTTGGCTCCAAGCTGGGTCTCTCTCCCTGCCTTGCAGATGTGGCCCTCTCCTCCTTCTGTCTACACACAGTCTTTCCTCAGTGCCTAACGTGTCCTGATCTCTCTGTATAAGGACACTGGTCATGTCTGAGGGCCCATTACAACAACCTCAATTAACCATATTGTTTCTTTAAACATCCTGTCTCCAAATACAATCACATTCTGATCTGCTGGGAGTTAGGACTTTAAGATAGGATTGGGGAGGGGCACAATTCAGCCCATAATAGTAGCATGCTATCAAGTAAGTTGGTCGTAGGTAATCACAGGAAAAGAGATATCTGGTAGCTTTAGTTGCCCTTGATTTTTGTGTGAAGGTGGTGAGCACTTTTACCCGTCTCCTCAGAGAGCAATGCAGCAAGTCCCTGCCTCTCATCCTGGGCCACAGACCCTCATGGACACTGCCTTGGTCCATGGGACAGATCAGTCAAGACCCCAGGGATTTCCAAGCTGGGAATGGATAGAGAAGAACATATTTTACTCCATAATCTATATTATAAAGGTGTGGAATTCTTTTTTGGAGAAAGTATTTCCTAAAATAAAGCCAAAAGGTGAAAAAAAATAGTGGGAAGAAAGAGTGGAGAAAGTTATTTCCTAAAATAAAGCCAAAAAGTGAAAAAAAAAATAGTGGTAAGAGAGAGGGGAAGTTTTAGTACTTGGGTCTCTCCTCTGAGAAAGGTCCCATATTATGAAATGTTATGTTTGTCAATAAAATCTCTTTTTTGGCACATCCTAGTTCAACTTGCATTATCTATTATTTGCAATCTCAGCATCCTATTACTACTGCTGACGTGATTAAATGCTTTCCCCCACCTCACCTGAACATCTATATGAAAGCCACATCCAAATGAGTTGCTCCCAAGAAACTAATGCATACTTTCAATATGTCCAAGATGTGCTGTAGTGTCTACTTCTTATTTTTCCTTACCTAGGCCTGTGGGGCACATCTGGTGTTTTTCAAAGGCTAACTTCCAGACTTAATTGTTGGCCCTGGTGGATTTAATGAGAGCAAAAGTTCTCTAAAATCAAATACTTCTTTTAACTGGTGCATGGCCATCCAACATGGGAAACTCAGATGAAGAGATATATTCCATGGATTTGCTGCTCCCCTAGAAGGCCTTGCTGCCATAAATTGTGAAAGAGACAAATATGATAAACACAATTATAGTTAGAGGCAACTCAGCTCCCACATTCTTATTGTTTTGGCCACTATTTATTTCTTAGAGGCAAATACAATTTGCTTTTCTTTAAGTGGCATACCAGTGGTAATATCCCATGGGTTTTGTATTTTTATCTCTTTTGGTAAGAGGACATCAGTATTTTACTTTTTTCACTTTCCCTCTGTCTCCTGTTATTCCCTAGATGTTCATCAACTTTTATAACATTTAGATAAATAAGTTTAATACATGTATATATATAGACCTATGTCCTTATGCTCAAAATATGCAGATGCAATTCAGTTATTTATATCTAAGGTTATTGTTGTCATTTATGTAGTTTATTATTATAGATCAGGGATCAGGAAACTTTCTATAAAGGGCCACCTAGTACAGAAATTAGGCTTGCAGCCCAGCTAAACTCCATAGCAACTTCTCTGGAGTCACTACTCTGCCATTGTAATAGGAAAGTAACTGTAGACAGTATTCCAATATAAAACTTAATTTATAGAAACATGCAATGGTGAGCCATATTTGGGCTGTGAGTACTAATTTGCTGACCCCTACTATAGAGTAGACACCTTGATTGTGATATTTTAATTCTGTACCTCCAATTTCCTATCCCTTTTGACAAGAGGACATATTTGCCAAAATACTTTATCATTAACTTGGTTTTAATATGGTCAGAATTTAATGTACTTTCTTTAAAACCTAATCTTTTTAAAATTTTCCTTTATTTAAACTGCATGTACCTATCAATTTTTCTCTTTACACAATAGGCCTACACATCCTATTGGGTTTTATGCTTACCCCTTCATTTTTATTTCCAGAGTCCCCACACTAGTCCAGATCCCTATTTTCTCACAAATAAATTAATGTAAAAATACTATAATTGTTCTCTTTCTCAACTCTCTCTTGCTCAAACACTCTCAAGGTGTGCTCCTCTGTCTGGGGTGTGCTCTCTTCCAGTATCCCAGGCCGCCTCCCAGAATTCTGTGATATTAATCGCCTGTGCCATTAGACGAGTCTCGCTTATTCATTCATTATAGAAGTCATTCATGAAAACCTACTCTATGCGAAACATTGTATAAGATATTGGAGACAGGAGAATACAACGTTGCCTTCATGGAGATTATGATCTTTTAAGGAAGGCACATCAATAATAATGAAATAGTATAAGGACTGTTATTATAGAGAAATATAAAGAATCGTAGAATTTCTTTAATAGGACGACCTAATATAGTTTATGGTGAAAGGTAGTCTCCTCTGGGAAGTGATGTTGAAAGGGAAATGGGAAGAATGAACAGGTAGCTGCGGGAGGAAAGGGGGTGGGCTGAGGAGGATGAAGCTGCTGTCTGAAACTGCCGGGGAGTTTAGCATGAGCAACCGGAGTACATGTTATTTCTGGCTGTAGAAGAAGCCTTGTGAGAGAAGAGGCTGGGCCCCAGACATGGGTCAGATCACAGAAGAGCTTGTATACCACAAAGAAAACCCACTGGAATTGCAAGTGAAAATGCTCTGTGGAGATGCTCATTTTTGATCACGGGAGGATCGTTCTAGCTCTAGAGACAACAATAGAGATAAAACAGAAAGACTGGACTGTTCGGAGGCTGCTTCAGTGGTTCACACAGGAGAAGACGGTGGCTGGGATTGGGGTGATGATGAGACTGGAGTCTACTGAAAACAGATGTGTTTATGGTCCAGATGAAAGAAGAATTGGTGGCTGAGCAGGTGTGGCAATGTCAGGAGGAACGGAGGGGTGAGGGAGCATCTTTTCTTCCATAAATATTATAGAGTTGGAAGGTTTGACCCCTATTCCACCAAAAATTCAAATTCTGCTTGTTCTTTAACAGCAAGGTTTTAATTATCCAAGATACCTTCCTCAGCTGCTCAAATTCACAATGATCCCCTTTCTCTGAACTCCCAGAGCAGCTAGTCTCTTTTTTCTCCTGATGGCATTTACGCAAATACTCTTAAACTATTATTTATCTCATGCATATGCTAGATTGTAGGATGTTGCAGGATAATGTCCTGTATTTTGCTCACTTCCTATAAAGTTTCTGGTATGGTTCTATGTACCCAGCAGGCACACATCCGATATTTATGCAGAAATGATCAATAGATAATGAGTAAAGCACACTCAGGTTTAACAAAGAACTCACAAGAGAACATTTAAAGCAGAAAATATCATTCTACAATCTAATACTGTCTTTCTTCTCTACTCCGTCTATTGATAGCAATGCCCAGGTTTCCTGGCACCATGGTGTCCCATGGCTTCAATAGCACTTGGTCCTACTATATTGTCTGCATTTTATTTCTGTAGTTTATTCCCTTTATTATCATTCCTCAGCTATGTCTCTCGTGTTTCATTGTGATATTTAATTTCATATTCATTTTCAAGCTCTATTATTGAACATATGTAGCTATCTCTTTGACCTTCTGTTCACCCAGATTTTTCTTTAAACTGTGCCAAAGATCTACTCTGAGTAGATGTCTTTTCCCGATGAGATTTGAGCTTTGGAGATATGTCTGCAGACAATATTCAATTCCGTAATAGTTTCACAGGATCTGGGCAGCCCAGGCACATTCCCATTGCCTCACTGAACAGTGTCAGAGGTGAGAGTTGAAAGTTGTGAGCAGATGGTAATGAGGTAATGCTGCAGGGCGTAAAAACCACTATAAACTACAGCACATGTCAGGAACACAAATGATTTCTCCTAGGCATTGTTTCTCAGCTTTGTACCACAGAATTTAAATGTTTTCAGTCTCATTTCCCAACACAGTCAGAGGACTGTAATCACACTTCTTATATGTAATTACGCACTTTCCACAAGAAAGTCACATAGAAACTTTCAGCTGGAACTTAGTTACCATGTTATAATAGCCACAATTATTAGACTAGTAGATATAGCCTGGTACTAGAATTAAGTCTAATTTACAACTCTACAAATAAGGGTGAGAAAATGTATTTTCACATATATATATATATATATACATATATATATATAACATATAGATTCTATCAAAAGTCAAAGTCATGTGAAACTGAAATTTTAAAGGATTTAAACTTAAATTTTCAGGATTTAAAACTGAAATTTTAAAGGATTTACCTCCCATCAATTTCTTCAAATGTATTGTATGTGGAAATGAAATTATAAAAAAAGATCTCTCAATTTATAAGCTAAGGCTCGGCGCCTGTGGCTCAAGTGGCTAAGGCGCCAGCCACATACACCTAAGGTGGTGGGTTTGAATCCCCAGCCCGGGCCCTCCAAACAACAATGACAGCTGCAACCAAAAAATGGCCAGGCATTGTGGCAGGCGCCTGTAGTCCCAGCTACTTGGGAGGCTGAGGCAGGAGACTCGCTTGAGCCCAGGAGTTGGAGGTTGCTGTGAGCGTGATGCCATGGCACTCTACCCAGGGGGA
>CAUYTI010116010.1:0-15201 GCA_963575145.1 Galago senegalensis
GCCTGGCCATTTTTTGGTTGCAGCCATCATTGTTGTTTGGCGGGCCCAGGGTGGGTATTCGAACCTGCCACCTTTAGGTGTATGTGGCTGATGCCTTAGCCGCTTGAGCCACAGGCGCCGAGCCGGATTTTTAACATATAAAAGCATTTACACAATATACTAACTGTCTATGTACTCAAATCTGTTCTGTCATGTTCTTATATTTCTTATTAATCTATACATTGACTTTTATGGTACTTCTTTTAGAAACATAAAATTCTTTTTTTTACTCTTAGTTTTGTTTTAAAAAACTTTTGGATGTATACTCCTACATATGTAAAGTGTTAAATTGTGACCTATCAGTCATAGCTAAATAGTTAACATAAAAGTTGGTATCTTTTGATTCATGTGAAGTTTGTTATTCTTACATTTATGTACATGGCTGTAAATTATGTGCAATTGTTTTGTATTTATATTAACCAGCTGCTGACTTTTATTTGAATTGCTAAAAGTTAAAAAGTTAAAAATGTGCTCGTGAAAAAAATTATGAGGATTATGTGCAAAGAAACCAGGAGCAAGTTTGAAAGGGTTCTCACTGGCCAAATTTGGAAAAATATGAACACTGTGATAAATAATGATAATAGCTTATAATCTGTTACTGAATAAGATCTATTAATTCATATGGTATAAATAAATGAACAGAAAAAACCTCTTCTTTACAGTAGCATGTTAACTACTAAATGAGGAAGAATAAAGTTTAAAAAATCATTATTTTATAATTATCAGTCATTATCTGATCCAAGAGAAACTGTTGATGAATTCTGAAGATAGCAATTAAAAAATTTGGGAGAAGAATGATATTTATGGCTCGGTGCCTGTGGCTCAAATGGCTAAAGCACCAGCCACATACACCTAAGGTGGCACGTCCAAATCCAGCCTGGGCCTGCCAAACAACAATGACGGCTGCAACCCCCAAAAAATAGCCAGGCGTTGTGGCGGGCACCTGTGGTCCCAGCTACTTGGGAGGCTGAGGCAGGAGACTCGCTTGAGCCCAGGAGTTTGAGGTTACTATGAGCTCTGATGCCACGGCACACTACCCGGGGGGGACAGCTTGAGGCTCTGTCTCAAAAAAAAAAAATAAATAAATAAAATAATAATATTTATATATTCTCAAAGTAGGTCTCCACAAATCATGGGTTGGCTCTACTTCTACACTGGCTTCTAACTCCCCATAGTGCAGAATCCAAACTTCCCTGTCATATCTATCTGTGCTCCTGCCCTTGTTCATTAAGCCCAGCCACACAAGTGTTCATTCTCCGTGGTACCAGGGCACCTCCTGCTCAGGTCTTTCACATGCTACAACCAATATTTCCCCAACTACAGTTCATACTCCTTATCTCAGCTGAAAATCATCCTTGGAGAGGCCATTAGCCCTCTCATGCACCCCTACTGAACCTGTTCATTTTCATTCTTTTTTTTTGCTTATGGGCACGCCTGTGTGTTTTTGTGTCAATTTCCCACTACAGTGTAAGTTCCATGAAGGCAGGGATAATGTCTGCCTGCTTCACCTCAATGTATACTGTGGCACATAATCAAAGCTTAAGAAATACCTTTTACTAACTCTCCAAAGTTCAAGCAACCAATATAAATTTCTTTAGAAAAATGGTCAAAGGATACAGACATCTTTCCAAAGAGAAAAATACTTTCCTTAAGAACCACCATATTTATACTTACTCAGAAAGGAAGGAAGAGCTACCTTTGTCAACTGCTACTGACAAGCTGAGGAAGATAATGACTAAGACATGACCTCTGAATTTGGCAGCTTAGAGGGAAGATTTTCTTTTCTTTTCTTTTTTTTTTTTTTTTTTGAGACAGAGCCTCAGGCTGTCCCCCTGGGTAGAGTGCCTGGCATTACAGCTCACAGCAACCTCCAACTCCTGGGCTCAAGCGAGTCTCTTGCCTCTGCCTCCCAAGTAGCTGGGACCACAGGCGCCCGCAACAACGGCTGGCTATTTTTTGGTTGTAGCCGTCATTGTTGTTTGGCGGGTCCGGGCTGGGGATTCAAACCCGCCACCTTAGGTGTATGTGGCTGGCGCCGTAGCCACTTGAGCCACAGGCGCCGAGCCAGAGGGAAGATTTTCTAATGCACAGGGCTTGTTTCCTTCCCAAACAACTGACCTGATACCTGCAGTGGCTGCTCCCTTCTCACCGATGCCTCACTAACCTGGGCACAGGTCTCCTGTTGTCACCCTCTCCACTATCCAGGGCTCTTTGCCTTGCTCCAGGAAGGAGATTACATCAGGTTTGGAAATGGGAAGACCTGAAGAAGAGAAAAAACATGCTACCTAGTTAAGGTATGGGGGCCCCAGAATTCAGAATCTCCTGGTCATCAACCAGGAAAGGCAGCTGCAGGAAGGGCCAGAAGATGTGAGAGTTGCCTAATGATAGGAAAAGACATAGCATCAGCTGATGAAGCTGCCCTTTAACCCCTAAAAAATGACCAACAAGTCCACAAACTGAAAGGCACCCAGAAATTGACCAGGAAGGATCAGACAGACTCAAGGATAACCTCCAAACTAATAGACCAGATCATCTTACCCAGTGAGACCAGGTTGCTGTAGGTCTCCAACATCACATCTCTGTACAGATCCCTCTGAGCAGGCACCAGCCACTGCCATTCTTCTTGGGAGAAGAGTATGGCCACATCTCTGAACAATTCTGACCCCTGGAACAACAGGCATATATGATATATGCGTATTTCAGTGGTTCACAGGGGGATAAGAACTGGAGGTCTTTGAAGGAAAGGGTTGTTTTGTTGAACAAGAAGGCTGGCTGGATGTGAGCAAGTAACAGAGGAAAAGGGTGTAAGTAAAATTAAATGTTCAGATATTCTTAAATATTGTTTTTTACTGTAAACCAAAATTCCTGTATACAGATCTAGAATGAAAGTTAAAATCGGCTCGGCACCTGTGGCTCAAGTGGCTAAGGCACCAGCCACATATACCTAAGGTGGCGGATTCAAAGCCAGCCTGGGCCCGACAAAACAACAATGACAGCTGCAACCAAAAAATAGCCAGGCATTGTGGTGGGCACCTGTGGTCCCAGCTACTTGGGAGACAGAGGTAGGAGACCTGTTTGAGCCCAGGAGTTGGAGGTTGCTGTGAGCTGTGATGCTACGGCATTCTACCAAGGGGAATAGCTTGAGGCTCTGTCTCAAAAAAAAAAAAAAAAGAAAAGAAAAAAGAAAAAAATCAAGCTAAATGAAGTCCTTCCTTACTGTAATAAATGTTACAATAATGGATGTCGCCCATTCTGTATTTAGCATATAAATTCTTTTTTTTTCTTTTTGAGATATAGTCTTACTATGTTGCCCTTAATACAGTGCCATGGTGTTACATCTCACAGCAACCTTAAACTTCTGGGCTCAAGCTATTGTCTTGCCTCAGCCTCCCTTGTAGCTAGGACTATAGGTACCCACCACAACACCTGGCTATTTTTTGTTTGTTTGCTTAGCAGGCTTAGGCCAGGTTCGAACCAGCCCTGGTGCATGTGGCCAGCACCCTAACTGCTAAGCTACAGGTGCCGAGCCAGCATTTAAGGCAGCAATAAGGTGAAACCTATCATTTCTATCTTTATGAAGTAACAACCACAAAAAAATTTTAGATGGACTGTCTCCAAATATTTCATTTCCTTTATTTCTTTTTTTATACAGAGTCTCACTTTGTCACCCTCAGTAGAGTGCTGTGGTGTCACAGCTTACAGCAACCTCCAACTCTTGGGCTTAAGCAATTCTCCTGCCTCAGCCTCCCAAGTAGCTGAGACTACAGGTGCCCCCCACAAGGCCTGGCTATTTTTTTTGGTTGTAGTTGCCATTGTTGTTTGGCAGGCCTGGGCTAGATTCGAAACCACCAACTCTGGTGTATGTGGCTGGCACCCTAGCCGCTGAGCTATAAGTGCCAACCTTCATTTTTATTTTTATTATATTATTATTATTTATGCGGGGCAGGGTGTTGCTTGGTCACCTGGGGTAGAGTGCAGTGGCATCATAGCTAACTACAGCCTCAAAGTCCTGGGTTCAAGTCATCCTCCTGCCTTAGCTTTCAGAGTAGCTGGGACTACAGGTACCTGCCACCATGTCCAGCTAATTTTTCTATTTTTTTGTAAAGATAAGTCTCACTATGTTGCCCAGGCTGGTCTTAACTCCTAGCCTCCCACTTTGGCCTTTCAAAGTGCTAAGATTACAGGTATGAACCACTGTGCCCAGCCTCTCCAATTATTTTAGTTTTAAAAATTACAAAAACTATCTTAGAAATAGGATTTTTGTGTAAGTCAAGAATTTCTTAGAGATGTAATTTCATTATATCAGAAAATATCACAAGCATTTTTCTTCATCAGAAAAATCATGAATAAAGATCACTTTTATTGATTATACAATTTTGTATCAAAAAGAAAGAATGACTCAAACATCCTCTTATTTTATTTACATTTTATATTTTTTATGTAACTTCATCTCAAAAGCTAATCAGCTTATTTTGGATCCAGAGAGTAGATCAGGTATCTAAGGCTCTTCCAAGCTCTGACTATCTACCCATCTGGCTGACTATCTCACTTGCTATAACTCTGCACTTCTCTTGCTCTTAAGCTACCGAAGCTAATGTAGAAGGACCCAGATTCAAATTCTCTGTTCACTCTCAAACTAAACCTTAATTCTGGCATCTAATTTCTCACAGATTTCTAGCTAAGCCTCAGTTACATACCCAACCTTTCCCAAAGCATGACAGTACACCACATGCTGAAATTAAAACCAATCACACCACCTCCCCTACTGTTCCATATGTGATTGCTCCTAAGTCTTCATTTACATCTCTTCAAACCTCATTTCCTACAAGAGATGCTCTCATTTCTTTTTGTGTTTTATATACATGGCATAGAATACTAAGGATGTCTCATTTCATACAATGAAATGGATTTCTTCTCTATCTAGTTGGCAAAAGACACCAGGAGTACGCAATGCTATACAGAATGAATCAGTGGGCTATTGTCAGAGAGGAGGGGATAGTCGGACGAGGGACTAGCTGCTTGGTCCTTTTATTCTCTAAAATGGCAACCTCTGAGAACCAAGTTCCCGGATGGGGAGACAGGTGGGAAGTTTCAGGACAAGGAAAGCAAATATTTATATGATTTTAAAACTCACAAGGGACATGACTTTTAGAATTTCAAGGCCTGATGGGTCCTTCTCCTGGTTCCTCTCTTGGGGAAGGGCAGAGTCGTGAGATGGCAGAGCTGGGGGAGGAAAGAGCACACATGAGAGGCTAGGCTTGCCTCACAGCCCCCAGAATGCCAAGGTTACAAGGCTACCTGCTTGCCCTCCACCCACCATAAAAACTAGAGTTGGGACAAACTGTGATCTTCACCCAACCTCAGGAAAGCAGCTTTACTGCTCAGAGAAAAGAAACCAGAGGTCCTTTCTCACCCATTTTATCCAAAATACCCAGAGGTACTGCCTTATTGATGTAAACCTGAGAGGAATGCTCAGAGCTGGTCTAGTCTCTGAGACTGATATGGTACCTCAAGGATAATGAAGGCTCTCCTAAAGCCAGAGAGCATAGAAGACCTGTATAATTTGCATAGCCCCAAGGTAGAATAAAGCCTTCCTAAGACCAGGCCATTTACCTCTTTAATTCAGTGGTTCTCAACCTAATGCTGTAATGTATTTTCATTGTTAAAATAGGGTCACAACCCATAGATTGAAAACCGATGCTCTAAATTCATGAAATTCAACACCTTCAGAAGTCTGTTTGGCTCTTTTCCCAACTTCCAAATTTACAAAGAGTCCCACAGCCCAAACTGAGAGTTTGTGGACAGGATTTCACAGGGCCTGTCTTAAGTCAACAAATGGAGTGGAGTGGGAGGGGACAATGAAGCAAATTAAATGGACAGGCTCAGCACTCCATTATCAACACATAAATGTGCCCTTCCACAGAAATACAGCAATGCACAAAGCTGCACGCTTAGTATTTGCTAAAGAAAAAAATCAAAAATTACTACTTAAGTAAGGAAGTCAACAAGTAGGAAAGTGGCTGAATCATTTTTGGCACAGTCATATAATGTAACAGCAAGCAACTATCAAAAGTGATGTTGGGCAGCATTAACAAAGAAAGTCACAAATAGATACTCTATATACCATATGAGACCATTCAGGAAAAAGAAGTCAACCCCATTCACCCACTGACACACAGGCTCAAAACAAAACAAAATAAACAGCAGAAACAGGAAACATTCAAGTATTTACAATGTTATTTAACCACTTCTTGAGGTCATTACATTAGCATTTTTTAAAAGGAGTGCAGGAGAGTGCCTGTCACCTTACAAATTTTAGTTCTAAATAATGTGTGAGTGAAATATGAATGTTGCTTGACATGGTGTAATAGGTAGCTTTTCCTCATTATGACTACATTTACAAGCATTATTTGTATTAATCGTATGATATTCTAGTCACACAAGATAGCCTGTCACTCACTCAACAATTTCTCCATTGTTGGACACAGAATCTGAACAAGATCGTCTAAATTCTAAAATATACTCAAGGATAAGTTTCCGCTTCTAAACCAGTGATTCTAAACCGTTTGGGGATCTAGCAACTCTTTGAGAAACTCATGAAACAAGACTGTGTACTAGATTTAAAGAAAAAAAAAAAGGCATGAGCACGACTGAATGAATGCAAAACACCCGCAATTTCACGGGTCAGGCCTTCCACCTCCACCTACAGGGTCCAAGCACCTGGGCTATAAGGCTGGACGGCGTGGGCGCGACGCAAGGGCCATAGGGAAATGTAGTCCAGGGCCGGAAAGCCACAGTACGATGGCCACAGTAAGACGTCCCAGTTCATCTCAGGCTCCAGACCCGCTTGGCCGCGGCACCCGCGCCCGCACGGACCCCGAAGCGCCTGGACAGCTCCAGAGTCTCTCACCTACCAACTCTTCGTGTCCAAACGCTACCGCAACCTCATCCCAGGGCGCCCTTCCACCTCGGTAGCGGAGGACTCGCCGCGCAAAGCCGGAAGATGGTGCGGACGCACACAGCTCGCTCATACTGCGCCGTGATTGGATGCGCGCCGCAGTCTTTTCTGGGAAAAGTAGTCTCTAGGGTGGAAGGCCACAGCGAGCATCTCTCTTTATTTCTTCGGGGGGGGGGGGGAACGGGGGCGAGGGCGGGGGGCGGGGCCCCGTCGCTAGCGCTTAAGTGTACCGACCCACGGTGGACGTGCGTTTGAGCTTCTGGGTCGCCGCGGGGAGGTTTAAGGCAGCGGGAGTTTCTGCGTGTGGCTCTGACCATGTGGTGATTGTTGTGACGGTGTGCGGCGCTGAGTGTGTTACTAGGACCGGTTAGTAGTCATACAGTCTTGTGTTACTGTGAAAGTGTCTATGTGAGGAACTTTCTCATCATTTGCGCTGAGCAGCCATTTTACCAGAAGGTTCGGAAGTCTTAAGTGTTTATCTGGTCACTAATTTTATACAGTACATCCACAGTGAAATGTGAATTGTGAGGGACAATGCCTGGTTCTTTGCGGCACCTTTTTACATTTCCACATCTAACATCCAGGCAGATAATGTAGAAACTGAATTAGAGAAGGCCCAGCTGGTATCCGCTGCAGAATTTATTGCTTGGTTGGTGTGCGTAGGGAAAACCACACGTTTGGTCACAAAGTCTTCTGTGATGATTGTTGAATAAGAGAATAGAAAAGAATGCACTGAGTTTGTGTATTTTTTGCACTGCCTCAGAGTGCAAAATTGAAATAATGAAGAAGTAAAAGAATAGTTTTAATAGTCTTACTTTGCTTTTTTCTTTTGTTTTGTTGAGACAGCACCTAGCTGTCACCCGGCCTAGAGGGCAGTGGTGTCCTAATAGCTCACTGCAACCCCAAACTCCCGGGGTCAAGCTCTCCTCCTGCCTCAGTCTTGTTGAGTAGCTGAAACTACAAATGTGATCTACCATGGCTGGCTCATTTTTCTATTTTTTGTAGAGGCAGGGTCTTGTTGCTGAGGCTAGTCTCCAACTTCTGGGCCTCAAGGGATCCTCCCCACACTCCGTCCCAAAGTCCTGGCATCACAGGCCTGCGCCATCACGCCCGACTTACTTTTCTTTCTTTCATATATTTTTAAATAAAATGTATTGCTTCCCAGTATACAGGTATACCTTTCTTACTATTGAATTCCTACCTCATTAGAATGTCAGTGACGGTGGGGATTTTTGTCAGCTTTTTCACCATGTCCCCAGAGCCTTCAACAATGTCCGACACAGTAGGTGATCAGTAAATTGCCAATGCAAGAAAGGTTAAGGCGGAGAAAGAAACAGAAAAGGAAAGAAAGAAAAACCGGACAGCCAGCACTTAACTACACACCTCCCCTGGCTCTGCTAGCTCCGGGCTCAGAACCCCAGCGGACGCCCAGACCACGGACCCGCCACTACGCGTGCGCGCCTTTGCCTTGTCACCCACGCCCGCGGTGCCCCGGCGAGTTGCGCCTGCGCGGCCTGAGCCGACCTTCCAAGGCCTGGGGAGGGACCAGCGGGTAGGCCGGCCGTGGAAAGGACTGTCTCAAAGGGTTCGGATGGTCGGAGCTGTGGTTCTGAAGGCCTGCCGGGTCGAGAGGGCGCAAAAGAGAAGACTCGCAACCGAGTTGGGCGGCCGGCTGTGGGTTGGTGCTCGGGCGAGTAGTCCCAGGATCCTCTGCGCTACACCTGTCTGGACTCCATTTCCCAGCGGCCCCTGCTGCCGCACTAGCGCCGCGGCGCCTTTGTGAGCGCGGCCGGCGGCCAGAGACCGGCCCGGCCGGTGCTAGGCCCGCCGACCGAGCGGAGGAAGGTGCACGGCGGCAGGGAGGAGGCGGTGACGAGCTCGGTAGCGGGCGCGCACCCGGCCAGGCCTGCGGGACAGAGCTGGGGCCGGGATTATCTGTGCCGTCGTGCGTGAAACCGTATGTGGGACTGTATGTGATGGTGTGAGACTGTGTTTCTCAATGTGAGACTCCGCGTAACAATTAGTGACAGCGTAAGATCTTGTGTAAGAATATGTGTCACTGTGTGAGACCGTGCCTCTGAATGTGAGGAAACCTGTGACAGTGTGTGGGACTGTGTCATACTGTGTGAGAGACCATGTCACCTTGTGAAACTGGCATTTGAAACTGTGTGACAGTGTTAGGCTGTGTTTCTATGTATAGACCGGGAGAGACAATGTGTGAACAGTATGTGAGACTATGTCATTGTATAGGACCTGTGTGCATGAAACTGACTGTGTGAGAATACCTAATTGTGGGTGACTGTGTGAACAGAGTTCGTGCATGTAGAATCATATGAGACTGTGGGACATTATGAGACCCTGATGCTTGTTTTGCGATTGTGTGTGACAGTGTCTGAGAATATGATAGTGTGTGAGACCATGTTGCTGTATGAGGTTGTAGGGACCAAGTGAGACTGTATTTGACAGTGTTTGGAGAATGTGAGTGATGGTGAGTGGGACAATCAGTGTGACTATGAAACTAACAGTGCATATGATTATGTGAGATTACATGAGTGTGTGATTTAGCACTTTGTGTCATCCTGAGTGTGACATTGTGACCTAGAGTGGCCCTTTATGACCTATTGTGAACAGAGGGCAGGCTATAGGATGGGGACATGTTCACAGCCTGCCAGTGGAAGTGCCAGAAAAGGATTGTGTGCTTTGTCTGGTTTGTGTGGTGGGCAGGAGGCTGTGTTGGTGCCTGGGGAAGCAGTGTGCTCTGGGGTTTAGGAGACTTGGTATTGTAGGGGAGAGACAGATTGAGATAAAGAGGGAAAGATGGGGACAGAGAGAGGAGAAGAGAGGTGGAAAACAGAAGGAAGTGGAGAGGGAGAAACTGAAAAGAGAAGCCCCAGCATTAGCCCTGGAGAACAACTGGGCCTTAGCCCTCTCTGGTGTACAAGAAAGGTCTTTTCATTCTTGTTTGTGTCTCTGGGGCATTTGAGGAATTGAAGAGGAAAAGCAAAGGGAAACCTACTATGTGCTCTTTATGGAAATAAATGACAAGTACGATTTATTTAGCAAAAAGAATGTGCTGGGCACTGTGCTAAATGCTTCATTTGGATCATTTCAGGATCCTTCCAACATTTAATAGGGAATATTTACCATTTCACTGGCAAGGAAACAGGTTTGTTGTGATTACCTAAATTGCCAAAGATTACATAGATAGTCAGTATTGGTGGATCAGATATTTGAGCCCAGGTGTTTGGATACCCTACCTTGTGGTTCTCACCACACAGTCAGTTATACTGCTTCTTTGGTTCTTAAGTAATGGCTTTACTCTATAAGGCATTGAGGTATATTGGAAAATAACTCGTGATTAAAAGGTTTTCATAAAATAGCCTGCCTTTCTCTTCTTCTCTCTCTTCTCCCTGTCTCCCTTTTTCTGAGGAAATTGCTAAGAAGAAAAGTCAAGAGATTGGTTTTCAGGTGCAGTTTGTCCTAGCCAGGACCGGAGCCAGGGTGTCCTGACTTTTTGTTCCAGTATCCTCCAGACCACATGACCCCTCTGATACCCACTCTGCATAAAGATGCTTTCTCTGAGGCATTCACTTTGTTGCTTTATCTCTCATCCTTACAGAAAAAAGAGGGTACATATTTCCTTTGAACATCATTATCTGGTAGAAGGATTACCAAATCAGACCTGGTGTCCATTTTGACTCAATTTTCACACTGTTTAATTTCACCAGTGAAGAAACTTCATCTATGAAAGGGAAGAAAAGCCCTATTTGATAATGCCATTCTGTAATTTTTTTTTTTTGAGACAGAGCCTCAAGCTATCCCCCTGGGTAGAGTGCTATGACATCACAGCTCACAGCAACCTCCAACTCCTGGGCTCAAGCGAGTCTCCTGCCTCAGATTCCCAAGTAGCTGGGCCCACAGGCATCCGCCACAATGCCTGGCTATTTTTTGTTGCAGCCATCATTGTTGTTTGGCGGGCCCAGGCTGGATTCGAACCCACCACCTTAGGTGTATGTGGCTGGTGCCTTAGCCACTTGAGCCACAGGCGCTGTGTAATTTTTGTTATTGTTTATAATTATAAATGAGGAGTAACTTATACACAGAAAACATATTGTATTCTTAAGACCTAAAGCACATGGGAAAAGAATTGTAAATTTAGATATGAATGACTTGTTTAGTGACTCTTCTTATCTACTTAGATGGTGTAGGGAGAAGGGGAAAGAGAAGGAGAGCGGGGTAGGCTGGTAATGCTGGGAGTAACAAGGGCAGGCTTGGCATGTTATGATTTCTTTTTCCTTCTCCAGCTCTACTTTCTCAGGATACTACTCTTATCTCAGAAAGGAGCCTGAAGGAGGAGGATAGAAATCATAAATTCTTAAAGAGAAAGCCATGTCCCAGGTAAGGAATCATTTCTTCTCTCTTCCTTGATACACCATCTTATTTTTCAGGGTATATGAATATTTTGCTGTTTTTCCAAAATTCCCCAGCCTAACAAAATTCCATTCATCCAGTGACTTGTTTCTCATGTCCTCCTTTCCAGTAAAAGGATGTCCCCAAAAGCCAAGCCATCTTCCTTTATTTCTATAGGAAGTATTTTGATTTTCATTCAAGAAAATAGTTCAGTACCTCCTATGGGTTCAGTATTAGGAACTCTCAAGATGCAAAAATACATGCATTGGGATATACATGCCTTCATTGTGGTAACTTGATTCATTCATTGACAGTCAAGACCTATGTTCAGATTTAAATGCTGGCATAGAGCTTTTCCACAGACCGAGGTTTGAAGGGAAGGCAAGATAGGTAGGTTGTCTTTGTCACAGAATATAGCAGGGTTGGCTGAGTGAACTGGTTCACACATGTTGAAATTCACTTTGGGAGGCCGAGGTGGGTGGATTGCTAAAGCTTAGGTGTTTGAGCCTGAGCAAGAGTGAGACCCTGACTCTACTAAAGATAGAAAAACTAGCTGGGTGTTGTGGAAGGCAGCTGTAGTCCCAGCTACTTGGGAGGCTGAGGCAAGAGGATCCACTTAAGCCCAGGAGTTTGAGGTTACTATGATGTCATGGCACTCTACCCAGGGCTACAGAGTGAGACTCTCTTTCAAAAGAAAAAAAAAATATGGGGACGTCTCTTACTCAAGGTGATTTTGAGGAATAGGATATGTTGGGTCTTATTTATTGAAGTGTGTGTCAGATAGGGTAGGGATTTTTCTAGTCACTCTATGGGCTTTATATAGTAGGATTCTGTGGGAACAAGGAGGACTCAGTTTAGGGATATCCTGAGTTAATAGCAAGCAAAAGTTATGATATTGTAGGTCATCCAGTAAGATTAAGGGAGTTAAAATGGAAAAATAGCAGGACACTGAAAAAGAGAGTAATGAGTAGAATCTACATTTTTTTTTTTTTTTGAGACAGAGTCTTACTATGTCACCCTCCATAGAGTGTCATGGTGTCACAATTCACGGCAACCTCTAACTCTTGGGCTTAAGCAATTCTCTTGCCTCAGCCTCCAATTTAGCTGGGACTACAGGTACTGCCACAACACTTGGCTATTTTTTTGTTGTAGTTGTCATTGTTGTTCGGCAGGCCTGGGCTGGGTTCAAACCCACCAGCCCTGGTGTATGTGGCTGGCGCCCTCGCCTCTGAGCTACAGGTGCTGAGCCAAAATTTACATTTTTTAAAACTGTACAAATCAACAATAATGAACACAGTAAATAGTTTGGAATGGGAGCCAGAAGAAACATATAAAGATCAGCATATAATGTGGAGAAAGAAATGCAAGTATAAGAATTCCATAAGAATGGAAAATATTTATTCATTCACGAAACACATAGTTATTACAGACCATACTAAGTGCTGTGGTAAATAACAGTAGACTTTGTCTTCATAGAATTTAGTGTCTACTGGTTTGTTTATGATATAATAATAAACTTATATTATTTTAAGACGGTGGTTCTCAACCTGTGGGTCGTGACCCACAGGAACTGTATTAAAGGGCCATGGCATTAGGAAGGTTGAGAACCATAGTTTTAAGGGATGGATTATTCATATAGAAAAAATAATTTTCCTCATTTATAGAAGAAAATACATAGAGTTTAAGTACATTCTGTAGGTTATATATATATATGTAAAAAACCCTGCTAAGCGAAATATGGAGAATGATGGTAAAGAGGAAGATGAAAGAGATGAGGAATCAACTAGTGTTGCCGTGTCCAGTAGAACTTCCTGGTGATTGATGATTTAAATATTCTGTACCTGCACTGTCTAATGCAGTAGCCACTAACTACATGTGGCTGCTAAGAGTTTTACATGCTAGCATGACTAAGGAACTATATTGTTAATGTTAATGATCTACATGTAAATAGCCAACTGTTGTATTGGACAGCACAGATCTAGGCTTGTAAAATGATAAAGCCAGAGTTAGCTGGGTTGTGGTGGTACAGACCTGTAATCCTACCTACATACACAGGAGGCTGAGGCAAAAGGATTGCTTGAACCTAGGAGTTTGAGGTTGCTATGAGTTATAATAATGCTGTTACACTCTAATCCAGGTAACAGAGTAAGACTCTTGTTTTAAATAAAAAAATAATAAAGCCAGGAAGAAAATTATGGATAATCTTGTCCAAGTTGCTCATTTTATAGATGAAGAAAAAGAGGCTAAGGGAAGAAAGTGAAATGGATATGTCACTAGTGACTGAGTCAGATATAAGAAGTTGAAATATTCAGTGAGGGTCCGTAACAGATGTTGAGTGATGATTTGAAGAGGGTGGATGATTTGAACAAAGCTGTGGTAGAAAATGAAATCTGTGGCTCAGTGCCTATAGCTCAACCGGCTAAGGCGCAGGCCACATATACCTAAGGTGGCGGGTTCGAATCCCCAGCCCGGGCCTGCCAAACAACAATGACGGCTGCAACCAATAGCCGGGCGTTGCGGCGGGCGCCTGTGGTCCCAGCTACTTGGGAGGCGGAGGCAGGAGACTCGCTAGAGCCCAGGAGTTGGAGGTTGCTGTGAGCTGTAATGCCATGGCACTCTACCCAGGGGGACAGCTTGAGGCTCTGTCTCAAAAAAAAAGAAAATGAAATCTGTGAAGAGACTGTGATAAGGCCCATACTTTCATTCCCCTACCCAGAAGATTGGCGTCCCATCTTACTTGGAATGAAATTCAGCATCCTTACCATGCCCTGTAAGGCCCTATATACTCCAGTTCCTGGCTACCCCAGACCTCATTTTCTACAAGTCTTTACCTCTCTCTCCTCCAATCATACTTGAGAACTTGCTGTTCCTTAAACCTGCCAAGCTCTCTCATGTCTGTGAATTTTTGCATTTTCTCCTCCCTTTTGTGAAATTCTCTTCCCCCTACATGTTGGCCTGACCTATTTTTTTTTTCTTTTTGAGACAGAGCCTCAAGCTGTCCCCCTGGGTAGAGTGCCATGGCATCAAAGCTCACAGCAACCTCCAGCTCCTGGGCTCAAGCGAGTCTCCTGCCTCAGCCTCCCAAGTAGCTGGGACCACAGGTGCCCACCACAACACCCGGCTATTTTTTGGTTGCAGCCATCATTGTTGTTTGGTGGGCCCAGGCTGGATTCAAACCTGCCACCTTAGGTGTATGTGGCTGGCTCCTTAGCCACTTGAGCCACAGGCACCAAGCCAGGCCTGTCTTATTTTTATACTTTACTCAAATTGTTGTTCAAATGTTACCCAGCCAACATAAGTGATATTACAAGAATATGAATATTCTGTAACTTGACCATACAAAGGACTGTAACCAACTGGTCAACATATGGAGGTGGTCAGCGTAAGGAACTAGTCCTCTTGTACTGATACATACATATGGTACATGTCTAGTCTATGAAAATTAGTCAATTTTAAAGAAGTAGGTGGTAAATGGAGGGAGGTGGTCAACTATGGAGGCTCTACTGTATATACATAATCACAGATTAATCAATATATCATAATTATATCTGTATAAGGGAACATTTGAACAAATATATACTAACTTAATTATGATTGCTTCTAGGAGATAAGCTGATAGAAGGAGTTAGGCATGGAGATGGAAGACTTCCAATTCTTTTTTTTTTTTGAGACAGAGCCTCAAGCTGTCCCCCTGGGTAGAGTGCCGTGGCATTACAGCTCACAGCAACCTCCAACTCCTGGGCTCTAGCAAGTCTCCTGCCTCCGCCTCCCAAGTAGCTGGGACCACAGGTGCC